>SZWC01007076.1:104061-114061 GCA_023375785.1 Penium margaritaceum
GAAAAAAATAGGGCATTTACCATGGATACAGCAGCCAGGACAAGCCAGAAAAGTGCACAGCCCTATCCCAGTAAAGCCCGTTGTTCCGGGGTGGCCGATGTGGGGGGAAGGGGGGGGGGGGATCACATCAATGTGACAGGGTGGACATCAATGTGCTGGATTTGGGGGTGGCCAGGTAAACACTTTTATACGTTTTTTCCATCTTTACTTGTATCATGATATCTTAACTCACATCTTGCTATTTCCCTGATCTTTGTTTCAGGTTCCTAGTTGATCTTGTAAGCATAATTGTGTTGCGATTCAGAGATAGAAAGATTAGCTTAAAGAACTAAGTGACTTTTTCACCTTTCACGTGCTTGTGCAGACCGTGGCAGCTTAGGAAACTTAGGAATTTTACTGCGTGACTGTATCGTCCATGGCGGCGTAGAGAGTGCTGCCTCACCATTTGTGATGTCAGGAATTTTCTCCTGGCGTGCTCTGATCCACCTAGTGTCCACACATGCTTAGGGAAAAGAGACTTCCAAGGAAGATGTGTGCTTTGGGTCACCACACACCAAGGGAGCAGAATTTTGGCAGGATAAAGGTTACGGAAACTGAGAAAGGCTGCAGACCATGCACGGTTAGATTTTTGGGTGAGAGTATATCAGATTCATATGTTATGTGATTCAAGCTTTCCAACGTGTCCAAGCACACCCAAAACGGAGCAGTGGAGCCTCTACTATGGCCGTTGAAGCAACTTATGGTGGAGCCACCCATCATGCCCACCAACGGAGGTGACTGGAGGTGCTTCAACGATGGCATATTGAAGTGCCCTTCCTAGCCTTCCAACATGGGGGTAGGATCACCCTGATCCAGGAGACCTACCACATCCCTTCCTTTATGGCCCACGTGCCTTCGGAGCCCACTGGAGTCGAACTTGGCCCACCGGCGGTGGAATCATCCCGTCATCAATGACAAACATCCAGATTCCACCCGCCTACCACCTGAACTTTGGATGGGGCTATCTTTCTGAATTCTCAACCAAATTGAGCAACTAAAAGCTTGCTATCGGATGGAAAACTCCAGGGAGTCCAAAGTTACAGGCAGGTCAGACACCCAACCCCTCCCTAGTGGTCGAACCAAGAAAATGGCAAACGATGTCCATCGCAGGGACACATTCTGGACAATCTCCTCCATGCACCTTCTATGCCGGATGCCTCATGCTTACTCCTGCTCATCCACTCCTGTGCTGTCAAACACTTCACAGCTTGTCAACCCATGTGCTGCAAGGCTGATGACATGCCAATCCTGGGGCTGTGCCTTGGTCAAGCAATCTACGAGCATGTGCGTGGAGCTACAATGCTGCAGCACATGTCCCTCTTCCACCATATCAAGCGCATAGTGGTAATGCACGTTGATTTATTTCATCTACCTGTGCTGCGTCAGGTTGTTGGTCAGCAAGATGGAGCCGGTGCTGTCCTCTTGAACCACTATAGGCTCCTGCTGTTGCAAGCCCAGGTCCCCCAGAAATCTGCGGAGCCATACCTCTTCCAAGACCGCCTCGGCCAGCACGATGTACTCTGTCTCCACTGTGGAGGTGGCAACGCAGTCCTATTTCCTGCCTCACCACAAGACTACTGCACTTGTGAGGAAGAACACAGAGCCAGAAGTGGACTTCCTCCCCTCCACATCACTGTTGTAGACTGCGTCAGTGTAGCAGACCAGCCGCAAGGGGTCTCACTTCCCCTTTCCATAGTACTTTAGGCACGCGTGCCACATTGCCCGCAAGTTCCAGAGGATGCACTTCACGCCCTTCCAATTTAGGGGCCCAGGGTTGGCCATGTACCTGCTCACCTGACGCACTGCGTAGGCCAAGTCCGGCCAAGTTGCCACCATGGAATACATGAGGCTGCCCACCACAGATTGGTACGGCACCTCAACCATGTCCTTATTCTCCTCTTTTGTTTGTGGTGCCATCGCCGCACTCGGCTCACAAGTTGTGGAGACCAGACTGTCTACTGGTATGCAGTCCTCCCTGTCGTACCGCTTCAGGACCTCGACCACATACTTGGCCTGTCCAAGCTCAAGCGTGTAGGCCCCCCGGTTCCATGTGATGCTCATCCCGATATAGTTCTCCAGCTCCCCCATGTCCTTCATCTGAAATCTGTTGCTCAGCTGCTCCTTGAGTTGCTGCAAAGCCGCAACATCTGATGAACATAGGATCAGATTTTCCCCGTGGAGTGTGGAGATCGGATGGAGTCCTTGCTGAGATGCACTTACACGCTGTGGTCTGAATCACAGGACTTGAATCCGAGCTCTTCCATGTAGCCTTCTATTTGCTGGTTCCAACACCTCGACACTTGTTTTATCCCATACAAAGCCTTCTACAGCTTGTACACCTTGCCCTCTAGTCCATCCATTCCCTCCGGCATCTCAAGGTAAATTTCCTTGTCAATGATGCCATTCAAGAATGTCATCTTGACATCCATTTGGTGTATCTCCATATCCTTTGTGGCTACCACCACGAGGATTGACCAGATGCTTGCAAACCTAGTGATGGGAGTGAAAATCTCAGCATAGAGTTCGCCTCTCGGCTGCGCATACCCCTTCCCCACCTGCTGCGTCTTGTATTTCTCCACCTTGCTGACCTTGGTGAGCTTCACTTTGAACACTCACTTGGAGCTGATCAGATTTGCGTCCTTTGGCCGATCCACCAGGTCCCAAATGCCGTTCTCAGCAAGGGACGCAAGTTCAGATTTCATGGCATTGTCCGACTACTTTCCGTCAGGCCGTGCAAGCGCCTCTTGCATGGTTGTCGGCTCTGTTGTGGCTGCCATCATGCACCGAGCCATGCCGATCCAGCAGCCCGTGCTCGCGTTGTACCGCTTCGCTGCATTCTATTGCCATCGGCTGCAACGCGACGACCTTGGTGACTCCAGGTGCTTGTCATGCTGCTGCTCTGTTACAACGTTGTCCTCGGCTACGACCTCTCCCGCGTCGGCTGCTGCATTCTGCACTCTAGTGACATGTGAACATGCTGCATTGCCCTGGTGCACTCTAGCACCTTCGTTCTCCGAAAACCCATCGTCGACCTCTGCAGCCGCCGACTCCTCCTCGCGTTCCAGGAGTTGGAACCACTCCCCCTGCGAGAGTAAGCTACGTCAATGTTGTTGCTGTTGCTGTAGTAGCTCTGCTGCTCAACAAACGGAATTTCATGCCTGGTGATGACGTCCGATGTCTGTGGGTCAAAGAGGCGGTATGCCTTGAGCGCACTCTCGTACCTAATGAACGTGCACACATTTACATGCGGTTCCATTTTGGAGTCTTTCGTTTGCGTGGCCTGCACCAATGCGTGCGCTTTGCAACCGAATACATTCAGGTGTGCCACACTTGGATTGCGCCTGCTCCATGCCTCCTGTGGTGTCTTCCAGCTACCTTTCCCATTCAGCACTGCCGTTGGGATAAGGTTGGTGATGTAGCATGCCATGCTTTTATCGTGCTTATGGTCCTCTCCTCATACGTTGTTGGTTATGACCAGATTTCTACTGTTGACTCCCACTTGAACTGCCTCAAATTTGTTGTCTCTGCCATGTTCATGAGAATGATGAAAGAAGTTGCATGATGAACACTGTTCAGGAATCATGGAGGGCATTCATCCAACATTGGTTATACTGTCCTGTCCAGCATGTTTGTGCACTTTTAAGAATGGATTTCTATGCCTTTTTGTTTCACCCAAACATTGGGCAACATGTGTTTCTGATGTGGTCACCAACATAGTGCACTTACGCATTTCTTGATTGCCATGTCTGCCCATCAGTTGACAACCCGACACTCTGCAGAAGATGTTACCAGAAACTCGCCCCCGGGTGGTGGCAGTTCCAACGTGGCCTGAAGGATCTTCACTTGTTCAAAGCTACTTTTGGTGCGAGTTCTGAGTCAAAGCGTGAGTTCTCTGGTTGCCTCACACTATGTTTGTAGGATTTGGACAGAGTTGCGAGACAGTCACCTCTACAAAGGATACAATGTAATTATGTATTAGTTTTTGGACATGGCCATGAACTAACAAGTTATATGGATAGTCACAAGCTTTCCAATGCACCAAACCAAGTGCAATTCAGTTAGCCGTTGCTCCCGTTACGTCAGCCCAAGCACGGCACACCAATCTAGCAGCTCACTTAGCGGCGCGCACGGTGCCCATCCGCCGAAGCGCCCCTCGTACATGAAGGACTCACCAAACGCCTTTACGGAGGTGCTGATCTCCCTACATGTGGTGGTGGTGTCCTCTGTGCTTTTGGGGTGCGTTTCGATAAGTTACTCATCGAGTTTGGTGATGGGGATTGATGTGGTTCGAAAACTGTCCGCGGACTTGTTGCCAAAATTTTGACCAAGTCCCCAATTAACAAACTGTAATACTGAATTTTGGACTTCGAGCCAGGATATCTTCTAAGTCACTCACTAACAACCTGCACTGCTGGTTCTGGCCAATCTTATCCACTGGATGCCTCGGCAGTCTTACGGGGCTAAAACACCAGATGTACATTTGTTACTCGTTCTGGTGGATTTTTCACCTGCAGTTGATTTGTGCCTGACTCCTGAGCCGTCGTGCACACCCTAACTTTGGAAGCCTGTATCTCCCTTGTTACTTGTCCAATCCGGTGAAACAATTTGCACTGGATCCAGCAACTCATCAACTTTTAGGCTTCAATGCAATCTGGATTTGGCATACATGTCCAATTGTCTCACCCATGAAACTCTGTATCAACAAGTGTATTGGGAAGTGAACAAACTAGTGAACATGGACTGTTCGCAGAAACTATAAAACATCACATAGAGCCCACTGTAGTTTTTTTATTAAATTATTTACAAGGAGTATACATCTGGGCCTTGCTAGCATGTGTCCATGCAGATGTTTAGTAAAAGATGTTTGCATGCAGAAAAATACTTTTTTATACACTGATCATCAAGTGTGTGAATTTGGGGTGATTAACCATAACTCAGATTTGGAGCACTCCTACGACAGCAAGAGCAAAATGCGAGGATCCACCCCCCCCCTCCAAGCGGCTTGCTGATGCCTTCCGGCAGCGGCTCGCCTTGGGCATGCTAAGGGGCAAATATACAACATTCTCTCCTTTGCACCTTCCATGCCCGCTTTTCCTCCTTGCTCTCACCCATCTTCCGTTGCGCCCTCTAGCCCTTCACAGCTGGTCATCCCAGGTCCGGCCAAGCTCATCATCGGCTGATCCACTAATTGGGCTTTGGTCAAGCAACCCGCAAGCATGTGGCACGTGCTGTAGTACCACAGTACCAGCTCTCCCTTCTCCACCATGTCCCGTGCATACTAGTAACGTACGTTGATGTTCTTTGTCCTCCTGTGCTGTGTCGGGTTGTTGTTCAGCGAGATTGCGCTGATGTTGTCCTCCTGCACCACCATTGGCCCTTCCTACGCCACGCCTCCTTGACTGCCTTGGCCAAAGTGATGTACTACGAATCTACTGTGGAGGTGACAATGAAGTCTTTTCTTATGCTTTACCATGAGACCGCTGCATAAGCGAGGAAGAACACATAGCTTGATGTGGACTTCCGCTTGTCCTCATCGCCATCGCAGTCTACATGTAGCAGACCAAACGCAAAGGGTTCGAACACCCTTTGCCGTCAAACCTCAGGAACATGCCGCGTTGCCTGTAGGTAGCGTAGGATGCGCTTGACCACCTTCCATTGTAGTGGTCTTGTATCAGCCAAATACCTACTCACTTGGCCCACCGCATAGGGCAAGTCTGGTCAAGTCCCCATCATGGCTTACATGTTACTGCCCACCGCCGATTGGTAGGGCACCCTTGCCATATCCTCCCGATCTTATTTTATCTACAGTGCCATTGCCACTCTCAGTTTAGAGGTTGCGGAGACCGGACTGCTGACTGGTTTTCAGTCCTACATGCTGTACCGCTTCAGCACCTTGGCCACGTATTTGACCTGTCCTAGCTCAAGCGAACGTGTCCTCCGGTTCCGCGTGGTGCTCATCCCGAGATAGTACTTACTCCAGCTCCCACATGTCCGGCATCTGGAATCTGTTGCTTAGCTACTCTTTCAGCCGCTGGAGACTCGGCAGGTATGTCCAGCACAAAACCAGGTCGTCCACATAGAGTGTAATGATTTGATGGTGCTACCTTTCATTTTGCACGTACGCGCTGTGATATGACTCACAGCGCTTGAAGTCGAGTTGTGCCATGAAGCTGTCCATCTGTTGGTAGAAGCATCTCGGCGATTATTTTAGCTCGTACAAGGATTTCCACAGCTTGCACACGTTGCCCTCTGACGCCTCCACCCCCTCTAGCACATCCAAGTAGATCTCTTTGTCTATGATTTCATGGAGGAAGGCCGTCTTTACGTTCATTTAATGGCGCTCCATGTCAAATGCGGTTGCCACCACAAGGATCGCCCGGCTATATATGAACTTGGCGACGGGAGCAAACATCTCATTGTAGTGCCTGTCCTTACACTGTACGTATCCTTTTGCCACCAGACACACCTCATATCTGTCAACCACACCGTCCTTTGTGAACTTGGTCTTGGTGACCCACTATGAGCAAATGACCTTGGCATATTTTGGCCTGTCAACCAGCTCCCACATGTCATTTTCCGTGATGGACGCTAGCGTCGATTTGATTTCTGCATCCCATTGATCCCCTTTATGTCGTGCAAGTGCCTTTTGCATGGTAGTCGGCTTTATTGGTGCACTCAGCATGCATCATGTCATGCTGATCCATCAACCAGTGCTTGCGTTGAAATGCTTCCCCAGCTTTCTGGTGTCCCCCACTGCGGCACGGCAGTTTTGGTGGTGCCTCGTTGCTCTAATTCGATCCTTCTGACTCTGCACACTCTAGTGAATCATCGACAAGACGACTCCTTGAGGATCCCTTCCTCTTTGGTAAAGAATTACCCAGACGGGCAGTGCATTTTGTTGATTTTCCACCGATGCCCGATACGTACTTTGCTGGGAGTGCGCGCCTTGGCACCCTTTGTGCCTCATCCGCTAGATCCTTCCAATGGATCTCCTCATCAGCTTGATCATCATCAGAGTCCTCCACATTAGCTTAAACCTCTGGTGCACCATCGTGCTCTCATGCCGCATCCTCAACTTCAGGATCCGTTGGCTCCTTCACATAGTCAAGGAGCTGGAACCACTCCTCCATGATTAGAGAGTCCACCGCGCCCGTGTCATTACTGTAGATGTAGCTTTGTTGCTCATCGAACTCAATGTCTCGCATACAAATTACCTCCTCCTTGCGCATGTCATAGAGCCGGTACACATTATGTACGCTCTCATAGCCAAGAAGAGATATGAATTTGCTCACGACTCTAGCTTGCTGTCGTGCCGCTACGCAGCCTGCACCATCGCGTGCGCCTTGCACCCGAACACTTTCAGGTGTGCCATACTTGGCTTGTGCTTGCTCCAAACCTTGTGCGGTGTCTTTCAGTTGCTCTTTCCATTTAGCACCACAATTGGGGTGAGGTTGATGGTGTAACTCACCATATACACAGCTTCCGTCCAGAAGCTTCGCGACAATTTTGCATCCACCAATATGTTCCGTACCATGTTCATTAGCATCTGGTTTTCCCACTATGCCATGCCATTAGAGTGAGGTAAAAATGGCCTAGTTTGTGCACATTTTTTACCTTGCTGCTTCATTCACCAGCTATAGCCCACGTTCTCTCTAACATTTTAATGGCATAACACTCTGAATTTTTGGCCAGTCTGCCTCTCCACCGTGGCAACATACTCCTTCAGCCAGTCCAGGTACTCGCCATTCCGCTTCATGAATTACATGTAGAGTTTTCTGCTGTAGTCATCTATGATGGTGACGAAATAACGTGTGCTGCTCTTTGACCCCGTCTTGAATGGCCCGCACTTCTCACTGTGCATGACTTGTAGGAGGTCCGAGGCGCGGTTCATATTCTCATTGAACGGCTTGCGTCGTGCCTTGTCCAAAATGCAAGGCTCACACTTTTTTTCCGTTGCTGTATGTGTCACCTCTTTGGCATCGTTGTTGACGAGGCCACGTACGTGCTCGTGCTTTGCCATCTCCTTCACGACTGCAGGTGAGGAATGCCCCAGTCTTCGGTGCCAGAGCTCTAGTTTAGCTCCCCCTCCTTTAGCCAGGTTGACAATGTGTTGCACGTCTGCTGAATCTGTCAACGCGGGAACACCATGGTCTTTACGATGTAGAGGCCTCCCTCACACTTACCCTCGAGCATGGGCTTGCTGCCACCGTCCTTCTGCACGAATGGCCCCTTTCTCTTGAAGAGCACTATGTATCCCTTGTCCATCATCGGCTGAAACTTAGAATGTCAGCCAAGCCATGTACGTGCTGCACGTCCCTGATGATGCGCTGCACCGGCTTCTCACCAATCACTACCTCCACGTCCATGTCTCCCTGGCCAGCCACCGGCTCGACCTTGTTGTTTGCAGCCACCATGGACTTGCTGGACTTGGAGTAGTCGATGAACCCAACCTTCTCGACCTGGGTGTGCTCCTCCTCTCTGGAGTCAAAGTGTCGCCGGGTATCCTTCTTGAGGTAGTGGTTTTGAGTGACGTTGAGAAGTGCCTTCTTGCCTTTGGCATCCTTGCCACCGTCCTTTGCCTCGTCTGTGCACTCATGGGCCCAGTGGCACTCCTTGACACAGTTACGGCACGCACCCTTCTTGGCGCCCTTCTTGCCGCTGCCATGTCCGCCACCTCCCTTGCCCCCGCTTCTGGCATCACGCATTTTGGCGACAAGGTCCAATGAGGAAGACGAGGACTCCCCACAGCTCCGTCACTCTGCCTCATTGCAGATCTACTCTGCTACCGCACCATAGTTGAGCTTGTCCTCTGCCCATCCTCCCAAGATGGTCATGACAGGGCTCCAACTGTGAGGAAGGGCCATGAGGTGGGCCATCATCTGCAACTGTGTGTCGATCTTCCACCCCACGTCATGGCAGAGGTGATCTAATCACCCTCCTTGATTCTCACAATGAGGATTCACTTCATTGTGAAGATTTTGTTTGCCAAAAAATTGGATTGATGGATAGCGTAAAGTTTTTGCCAAGTCTTGGCTGCCACCTTGCTGCTTTGGAAGTAACCCCACTACAACTCAGTCGTCCCGGACACCAGCAGCATGAGCACCTCCATGTTCTTCTTTACAAAGGCCTCCATCTGCCATTCCATTGTTGTCGCTTCGTCGAGGACTTCCGTTCCTTTCATGACCTCCAGCAGCCCCTTATGTGCAAGGTGGATCTCAAAGTACCACCTCCATAGCCCAAAGCCTGGGCCACCTGCATACTTCTTGATGAGTTGCGTCTCTTTTTGTGCTATTTGCGCAGTCTTCTACTCCAGGACCTCAAAGATTGACAGGAACGTCAATCTTCTTGTCCGTTGCGAAAGCCGTGAGCAATGTGTAGACCGGTCAGGGCTATGGGCCCATAACCCCTTTTCAGAAACTTGCCCCTGGGTATTGGTAGTTTGAACATGGCCTGAAGGGTCTTCACTTGCTCACGGCTAATTTTGGTGTGATTTCTGACTCTAAGCGTGAGCTTTCTGGTCGCCTTACGATATGTTTATTAGAGTTGGAAAGAGTTGTGAGACAGTCACTTCTGCGATGGAGATAACCCAGTTTTGCATTAGTTTTTGGACATGGACATGATTTGAAGCATTTTAGGGCTAGTCACAAGCTTCCCAACGCATCAAACCGTGTGCGATGTGCTTAACCATAGCTTCTTTTTTTCGTCAGCCGAAGCACGGCACATCAATTCAGCCGCTCACTTAGTGGCACACATGGTGCACACCCACCGAAGCGCCCCTCGCACATCAAGGACCCATTAAAACGCCTTTCTGGAGGTATAGATATCCCTAAATGTAGTGGCCGTACCCACTCTACTTTTGGGGTACGTTGCGATGAGTTAACTACCGAGTTTGGTGATGGGGATTGATGTGGTTTGAAACCTATCCAAAGACCTGCAGTTGGAATTTTGACGAAGTCCCCGA
>SZWC01007077.1:29427-42898 GCA_023375785.1 Penium margaritaceum
CGCACCGGTACCACCAGGGTCCGCATTAGGGATCTGCACGAGTATGGACACGGCCGAGTGGTCACAGTAAACTGTACAGGTCGACAGGAACGTCACAAATCACAACACTCCCCCATGACCCGATGGTACGCATGTCCATACACGTGCAGCACTGAGACAAGTAGAACAAAAAGTGCAAAACAGATGTGACACGGACACACCCCACACTCGCCTCTTGTCTGAGGCCTCAGGCAAGGGGCGAAGCTCAACAGAACGAATGGCCACCAGGAACTTTCCGCAAGCTAGTGCCTTTGTCAAGAAATCAGCACGCTGCATGTCAGTGCCAACCCATATGACGGAGATCACGTATCGCTCCACTAGATCACGCACAAAGTGATGCTCAACCGCAATGTGCTTCGTTCGAGCGTGAAACACACCAGAGTTCTCTATAATGGCGAGATCACTCTGGTTGTCGCAACGAAGCACAATGGCAGGTATTGACTGACCCAGCTCAAGGAACAGGCGTTGCAGCCATACCGCCTCAGCAGCCCCTGCACCCAGAGCAACGTACTCTGCCTCCAATGAGCTACGTGCGATGCAGCCCTGCTTCCCGCTGCGCCTGGACAGAGCGGTACCACCGAGCAGGAACACGTAACCGGTACGACTGCATCCATCTGGGCTCCGGGCCAAGTCGCTGTCAGCGTAGCCGTCAAGGACCACCGAACACTGCCGACGAAAGCAGAGTCCAAGGTACGGTGTGGAGACCACATACTGCACCACTCGCACAGTCGTGTGAAGGGCTCTGGCACGTGGAGCCTGCGAAAACTGAGCAAGGAGGTTGACAGTAAAAGCGATGTCAGGTTGTGTGGTAGTTGTCAGGTACATCAGAGATCCGATGAGACGAAGGTACATGGTCATGTCCACTGTCTCCCCCAGCGATGTGGGATCGTCCACCTTCAGGGCATCTTGCCCATCGGGCATGAGAGGTGTGGAAGCGATGGACACTGCACCAAGGAGGTCGCTGAAGCGCTCCCCCACAACTCGTGCGTATCGGGCCTGATGCAGCAGTAGCGTCCGACGTTTGCAATCTCGCACGATCTCTATACCAAGAAACACCACTACAAGACCAAGGTCCTTCATCCTGTAGGCAGTCTGGAGGACAGCCTTGGCCTCCTTCACGGCCTCCAGTAAAGGAGACACGATCAGAAGGTCATCAACATAGACCAGGATGGCGGTGAACCGCTCAGGTGTCCGTCGTGTGAAAAGAGAGGGATCTGCCTCGCTCTGTACATATCCCGCACGAGTCAGAGTGCCAGTGATCTCCCGGTTCCAACACCGTGAAGTCTACTTGAGGCCGTACAAGGACTTACACAAGCGCTCGACCTTGTCATCATCCTCAAAGCCAAGTGGCTGAGCCACGTAAATCTCCTCATCCAGAGAGCCATGGAGGAACGCATTGTTCACATCCATCTAATGCAGTTCCTAGTTATGCTGAGCCACTACACAAAACAGAGCTTGAGCTGAGGTCATGCGTCCGACAGGGGCAAAGGTGTCAGTATAATCGATGCCCTCAATCTAAGAGCACCCCTTGATGACCAAGAGTGCCTTGTGGTGTTCCAGTGAGCCATCCGGCTTCACTTTCTTGTAAAAGACCCACTTGAAGTGAATAGCCTTCCTTCCAGGTGGAAGGTCGACTAGCTCATAGACTCCGTGCTCTCGGATGGCGCGAAGCTCATCCTCGAAGGCAGCACGCCAAGCATCAGCATCCTGTGATGAGAGAGCTTCCCTCAGTGTGCCCGGGTCAGGCGCCATAGAGGGAGAGATCTGCGTGGCAAGAGCACACGCCTCAGTGCTAGGTCTCACAACCACAAGAACAGCAGCTGCATCATAAATGATATGAAACTCGCGAGTGACGCGATCGTGCCCTGCAGGACATGCTGGATGTACCTCAGTGTGCTCAGTGCGGACACTCAGGTCTAGGGCCTTTGTGCCGGGATCACCACTCGCGATGCTGCGAGTGGAGCGCCTAAAAGCGGGACCTGACACTCGCTGAGCTCCGGAGTCCAATAGTCGAAGACGACCACCAGGCTCACGGGAGTAACCTGGGCTCGAGGGGTGCACCTCAGGCTCAAGGACAGGCACAACCTCGGCTGGTGAAGGCTGAGGAGAGGTAGCAGGTGATGCTGTGCAAGGAGATGCGTGTGTGGGAGACACGAGCACAAAGAGCACCTTGGAAAGATACAGTGGGCCAGACGAACTATCAAAACACACAACCCCAACACCCTGGACTGGCAAGGACTGACCAGAGCCTGTCGGAACGGAAAGAACAGACACGACAAGGCCGTGAACAACAAAGTTGCTACGATGACAGGTCATGTGATGAGTGGCACCGGAATCCATGATCAAAGTGCCACCGGAATCACGACTAGAGGATGACACTGTACAACGGGCAATGGAACACTCGGCATCAGAAGGACGCTGGGTAGTCGGTCGGGAAGAACGACGAAGGGCACAAAGGTGAGACTCATGAATCCAATCCATACAGTCAAGCCCATCGTCATCACATTCCGACTGTGCCCCCCCCCACACTAGTCATCCCAAGCCACAAGAATAGACGGACAGACATTCTCTGCACCACCCGGCTGTGACAACACACTCGCACCTCCCTGAAAGCGATGCGCCCGAAGGTGTCGGAGCTCGGCGATGGTGCGGTCGCATGGGTCCGGGTTGCCGCTGCTCGCCGGTGGTTAAGCGGGAACCGTTGTAGTTGTGGTCGTTGCGCGCCCGGAGGATGTGCTGCTGGACGTAAAACAGAGTGCGTGTGCACCCTGAATCCCGCGAGTAATCCGCGCCCAGTTGAGCGGCTGCTGGCACTCGGTGTAGCGATGGGCACCTCCACAGTTGTAGTAGTGAACAGAGCGTCCACTGCTACTACTTGATGACGGTTGCTGCTATGATTGCTGCTGACCCAAGCCGTGCTTCCCCTTCTTCTTCTTCCCCTATGTTGCTGCCACGATACCCTGTGTTTGAGTTGGTGAAAGCAGGATGGAAGAGGAAGAGGAAGACGAGGACGTGACGGAAGATGGAGAAGCGGACTACAGGAGGGGCGTTAGTGGTGATGCGACGACTGCTACAGCAAGGGGAGTCTCCTGATGGGCTACGGCTGCCTCACGGGCGGAAGTCACCTGGAGGAAGAGCTAGTGCGCCCAGGGAAGATGCTGTAGTGAGGCCCAAAAAGGCTCGAGCACAGCGTCGTTGTACCTCGTGAAGATTTCTGTGTGCTTAAGGCAAACTTCGAGCACGATCGTGCGAAGAGTCCACAGCTGTGTACCTCCTGGGGTCCTAACATATGTTTAGATGTGCATGGCGCGTTGCCAGTAGCCGGCTACAGGCTCGGCAGGACCCTGACGAAGGGAGTGAAAGGCACGAATGTACGCGGCGCGGGTGGCGTGCATCTCTGCAGCCAGCAGGGATAATGCCAGGTCCCAGCCCCCGCGTGGATCGACGCCGGTGCCTGTGCCGGCCTCGCCAAGGAATGAGCGAAATTCGACGACGATCTCGCATGGCATGGTGTAAAGGAGTCCGCGCATCGCCCTAGCTGCTGTCAGCACCTGTGCTCGGTCCATAGTCTGATACGGACTGTGGTAGTAGGGCCACACTCCCTCTGAAGTGGCCCAAACCTGGAAAAGGATCTCCCAGAAGTTGAAGCTGTCCTTGCTGGCATACCGTGGGGGTGGTGTCCCGAAGTCCTTGGGTTGCCGCTCTATAGGGAGAACAACCAGAGGCTGAGGAGGACGAGGAATGGGGACGACACCTGGAAGAGGGAAGTCACTGCGGTGGAAGTCAGGTGACAACCGACTCTCAGGAAACCGAGATGTGTGTGGGGGTCGAGAGATCGTCTACAGCCGGCGGAGACGCTCCTGAAGCACACAAATCTCACGATCGGGGGAGTCAACCTCCATGCCTGGCATATCTGGATCCTCATCCGAAAGATCAAGAGGTGGCGGGTCAGACCCAGCTCCTGTCTCCGGTGCTGGGGCTGACTACTGCGTAGAGGGTGCAACACCGACAGCTCCCTCGGAGATCTGCCGTGGAACCGTGGACTAGGCACGAAGAAGCTCAGTGAGTGTACGGATGGCACCTGTCTGCTTCCGCTGTAGGCGACGCATCTCGTTCTGCTGACTCCGCAGGTCCTCAATGGCCTGCGAGCTCATGACCCCAGAGGAGGAAGAAGAGGGATCGAGTATCCTCTTTCCCTTATAACCCGTCGGAGCCATGTCACCACTCATTAAAGGCCGAGATGACAACTTGGTCGGATTGCGGAAATGTCAGCGTTTCTCGAGGAGTTGAAATCCTGGCAACTTTAGACTCTCCGACCACAAATTTGACCAAGTACAGTGCTGAATCAGCAGGTGGTTGCTGACGTCAGTATGAAATGATGATATCAGCAAGGAAAAATGTTGATGTCAGCTCCCTTCCTTTTTTTGACAACCCTCGCGGTTGTTGCTCCGCTACGCAGGGGACGGCTACTCCGTAGCAGCCGCGTAGAAGCTTCACAGAAGCTCTACAGCAACTTCTGTTCGGTGACTGCTGCTGCGGTGCCGACACCTACAGCAGTAGTCGCGTGGCTGCTATTGCTGCTACTTACGCAGTTGTGGCAGCAGCTACATGCTGCTGTTGTGTTCCAGCGCAGCTGCGCACTGTTGCTGTAGCTGCTGCGCATAGCTACTACTACGTGTTGCTGCCGCCGCGCACTGCTACTACGCTGCTGCTCTGCTGCGCTGTTGCTACTGTTGCTGCTATGTGCTATTGCTGCTACTAGATGCTGCTGTTGCCTGTCGTCGCCGCCGCCGTTGCGCAGCGCTGCGTGTCACTTCTGCTGCGTGCTGCCGATGCTATGCGCTGCTGCTGCCGCGGGCTGCGGGTGCTGCTGCAAGCCACCGCCTACCGCGGCTATGGCTTGCTACCGCTGCTGCTAATGCCAATGCCAGCAGCTGCTGGTGGCTGCTGGCTAATGCGGATGTCACCTGCTGTTGGTCGGTGGCTGTTGCTGATGCGCTCTCATGTGGGTGACGTCTACGGCAGTCGGGTGTCGTCGGCAGGTCCTTGTGGATCACCAACAACGGTGACGCTCACTGCTGCTGCTCTGCAGTGTCTCTGCTGCACAGCTCAGCGAGAAGTGTCTCACCGCTCTGATACCATGAGAAGATGTGTGGAAGCTTCCTAGCAACACAGCCACCGACCAGGCATCAGTGCCTGGTCAGACGGTGACGATAGACACAGGTCATGCACACAACGGCAAGGGTCTGGCTAGGAGACACAAGGCAAAGTGTTAGAATGCTTCAATAGCATTTGCAGAGATAAATGACAAATGACAGGTCCATGGCATAAGTACTTGCCCCGGCGCACGGCACGTGTCTCACTCGGCAGTGCAAGATCTAACCTCAAACCGACCCAAAACCAATGTTTTGGCCGTAACTCTGCGTAGACGTGTCAGAACGCTACGCCGTCTGAACGTACACGTGCAGGATCACCGAATACTTCGACTGGTCACATGCATACATTAAGCATCAAAAAGTGGAAACACAAGGCAAAACATGCAAATCGGGCCCATGGCCAGTCCCCCGAAAAAACACCTCCGTGCTGAAGAAAAAACCTGCAGGAGGTCCCGGGCAGTGTCCGGAGCTCTGGAACGGTCGTCGGTCACCTCCAAGCTGGTAGTCCACCACCAGACGCCACACCGGTACCACCAGGGTTCGCATCAGGGATCTGCAAGAGTATGGACACGGCCGAGTGGTCATAGTAAACTGTACAGGTCGACAGGAACGTCACAAATCACAACATGACATGTAGGTGTGTGATTGACTTCTTGCATGGTCAAGACCCGGGCACTTGGTGGGATGCACCATTGTCACGAGGAGATCTTATGCTTTGGTATGCTTGATCCGTGCTCGCTATGATTGGTTGCCTGAGCCATCCTTTCTTGCCGTCGCGAGCGACGGCCAGGAGAGCAACGGTATAGGAGAGCACAACGACATGGTTCCCGATGCGGACCCCGGAGGCACTGGCGCGTCGGCGGGTGGTGGACCACCCACTCGGAGCGGACCGACGATTGCCCTAGCGTCGTGGATGTCGTCTCGGACCTCTTGCAGTTACTCTACAGCCTATCCTTGATGCGGACACAGCTGGCGCCGGAGCACCGACGAGTGGTGGCTCCATCCACCAGCAGCTGCGAGAGAGTTGCCACGACACCTTGGGTGCTTGCCAGGGTGCTTTGCGGTTTTTCTGCTTACGCTAGATTTTTCTCGATGGACTCACTCTTGAGCCCGATTTGCATGTTTTACATTGTCTGTCCACCGATCGGTGCCGGACTTATGCGTGTGACCAGTCGTAGCGTCCGGCTCAAGTTTCTGCATCTCTAGGTTTAGACGACGTAGCGTTCTGATTTGGATGCGCGGAGTTACGGCCAAAATAATGTTTTTCGGCCGGTTTTAGGACACCTTGCACTGCTACGTGTGACACCCGTCGTGCGCCGCGACAGGTATTTAAGTTGTGGACTTGTCATTTGTCATCTCTTTGCATGTGTTCATTAATGGAAGCACATTTGACACTGTGTCGTGCCGTCTAGCCAAGTCCTTGCCGTTTCGCGTCCGACCTGTGTTGACGCCGTGAGCTGACTGAGCGCAGACGCCCAGACAGTTGCAAGTGTGGTAGGAAGCTTCCTAGAATCTTCTCAGTGTACACCATTTTGATGGAACCAAGAGATACAAGTAATGAGGACAGAGCAAAAGAAGACTTTTTAGTGGAAATCTCAAGCGAAAATGGGATAAACTAGTTCTTAAGACCAATGGATCTCCGGTGAAATTGTATGTATGCAAGATTCTCCATTGAGTTCTCTTTGTATTAAGGACAAAGGCCATGTCGCTGAATGAACCCATGGCACATCTTAGTTAGGGCCAGTAATTGGCCAGAAAATTGGTACACGTGCATATCATATTATTGAGGAAGGCTTGTCATTTTTTCCTAAAGGGAAATGACAACTGAAACAATAATGTGACCTTTAATGTGTGATGTGGGAAAGAGTTGGATCTCTAGCATCAATCAGTGGCACACAGCTCTCATAGGGATACTTTGGTTCAGGCAATTCAAAGCCTCCGAAAATGTTCACATCACTTTTGGCAACAACAAATCAATGAAGTTGAAGTGTCTCCCTTTTGAAGGATGTACTTTCTATGATACATGCAGCTAAAGACATGTAAGAAAAGGCACTTATCCACGGACACACCATGTGTTGTAAGATCCATCACATTACACACATAAACATATCCGATCGCACACCATGCTTTGGCAAACAAGTGATGGGTGCCCATCGTTTGGATAAAACCCTAGTTCATTACAGGTGTTGGCCACCATAGCGGGGGTCGACTTAAAGATGGAGTACATTGACCTTGCAGTCTATCTCTTGAGAATAGTTGCTTGAGTTTAGTGTTCCGATATTATGGATACCATAGACGAAACGGATAAATGGGAGTCCAAGGGCTTGCAATGCCCGGATCATAACAACAGTGAAATATGCATGAACTCTTGTTTAGGTTCATTGAAAGGGATATGGATGATTTGATGCATGCCGTAACTTCTCACTACGAAAAGCCAAGCGAGGAAATAGATGATCCCTAGAAATTGGACATTAAGATAGGACATCCATAAAATTGATGGAATTTCTACTGTTGCTTTTTTGTCAAAACTGGATTAGAGTTCATTCATTCGTGAAGTTTATCTACTCCATCGAAGGAGTTACAATGCAGCCCACACAAGAATAGCATAAACTATGACAGTGATTTATGAATATTGCATCTAAAACCTATGCAAGTTCTTTACCATGGTTCGTCATGGTTGGATTCAACTTGTGATGATTCGTGTTTAGTATCCCGTGTCTTTTGATATTTAGGAGTTCCATTAGCTTGTAATCGATTCATGTGATGTGGAATAGCCCTAGATAACTTAAAAGGCTTCATTGGAGACTGCTTGCAACTGTATGTGGTCATATGTGATGGCATGTAATGGTTCGTGCCAAAGTTTTATCGCCTCTAGTGTCTTTTATTTGATAATAAAACGATGTGTTGTAATGGTTTTTGATACACTGGATTGGACTCCACTTGCATGCAATGGAATTTTTAATGATATTACTATGATTAAGACGTATATGAAACTTGGTGCATTCCAAGGAAATGACTTTGTTTGGCATGATAATATCCAACACTATCCGTGTGTGTTATCTTTGAGGAGCCTAGAAAAATATTCTAAAGTAGCGCAAGTATTGGTTTCCGAGAGTTCATGATAGCTTGAAAAAAGTTGATTTGATTTCCATTCCTTTCCTGCTTTTTTGCAGCTTGTAGTTGTTTGCAACGATGTCTCTGGTTTCCATTGACTTGCAATTCTTTATAATTATTTGTAGACCGATATGATGGTTTGTCCAAATATATCCATATGCATCGAGATATGTTCAAATGCATGTTTTTTTTAATAATTTCCATATTTTTGTGATGGTTTGTTATCATTGCAATGTCCAATGATCATGCACAATGTACTGTAACGCTTTGTAGTCAATAAAACATGTTGCTCATGGCCTGTTATTCCTTCAAATTTGTCATCATGATCGTCAAGTATGTGAGGAACAGCCCCATAGAAAAAGAGTGCCTGTCTCGGCCTCCCCCCTTTTCCACAGCAAAAGTTAGGTGCCAGCCATCCTCTTGCTGCCCATCGGCTAGCAAGGCACCTGGCCGGCTAGGAGAGCATTGGCAGGTCATGTAACGGGCTGCAACATAGTCAGCCTACGATCAAGAGATGGGTGCTCAATTGGCAAGGCCACAAGGCCTCAAGGGATGAGGCCTATGGACTTGGACCCTCAACTTCGCCCCTCCCTCCTCACCACAACGGGCAAGTGAAGGCAATGGAGGAATGAGAGAGAGAGAGAGAGGGGAGAGAGAGAGAGAGAGAGAGAGAGAGAGAGAGAGAGAGAGAGAGAGAGAGAGGGGGAGAGAGAGAGAGACGATCTCACACACACACACACGCACTCACACACACACACACGCACTCACACACACACACACGCACTCACACACACACACACGCACTCACACACACACACACGCACTCACACACACACACACGCACTCACACACACACACACGCACTCACACACACACACACGCACTCACACACACACACACGCACTCACACACACACACACGCACTCACACACACACACACGCACTCACACACACACACACGCACTCACACACACACACACGCACTCACACACACACACACGCACTCACACACACACACACGCACTCACACACACACACACGCACTCACACACACACACACGCACTCACACACACACACACGCACTCACACACACACACACGCACTCACACACACACACACGCACTCACACACACACACACGCACTCACACACACACACACGCACTCACACACACACACACGCACTCACACACACACACACGCACTCACACACACACACACGCACTCACACACACACACACGCACTCACACACACACACACGCACTCACACACACACACACGCACTCACACACACACACACGCACTCACACACACACACACGCACTCACACACACACACACGCACTCACACACACACACACGCACTCACACACACACACACGCACTCACACACACACACACGCACTCACACACACACACACGCACTCACACACACACACACGCACTCACACACACACACACGCACTCACACACACACACACGCACTCACACACACACACACGCACTCACACACACACACACGCACTCACACACACACACACGCACTCACACACACACACACGCACTCACACACACACACACGCACTCACACACACACACACGCACTCACACACACACACACGCACTCACACACACACACACGCACTCACACACACACACACGCACTCACACACACACACACGCACTCACACACACACACACGCACTCACACACACACACACGCACTCACACACACACACACGCACTCACACACACACACACGCACTCACACACACACACACGCACTCACACACACACACACGCACTCACACACACACACACGCACTCACACACACACACACGCACTCACACACACACACACGCACTCACACACACACACACGCACTCACACACACACACACGCACTCACACACACACACACGCACTCACACACACACACACGCACTCACACACACACACACGCACTCACACACACACACACGCACTCACACACACACACACGCACTCACACACACACACACGCACTCACACACACACACACGCACTCACACACACACACACGCACTCACACACACACACACGCACTCACACACACACACACTCTCGCTCTCTCTCTCTCTCTATGTGTATGTGTGTGTGTGTGTGTGTGTGTATGTGTGTGTGTGTGTGTGTGTGTGTGTGTGTGTGTGTGTGTGTGTGTTGAGCAATTCCTTCATTTATGGCATATAAATTTCTTGAATGAGCCCCAAGCTGATAGCATTGAGAGCACGTTGTACATCTACAAGGCACCACTTAATAAGAGAGACAACCTTGCCGCGTCGCGGCTTGAAGGCAGGATTTTAAAGCATGTTCTCAAGAATGCATGCAGTAAACATTTCTAGCTAAACCAAGGCCCAATGTCTTTGGATGCTTTGGATGCTTTCTATATCATCATGTATAAGACATACACCCACCACGAGGATAAAAACCACGACCTCAACATGTCTAGTGAAAACAGGTGATCAAAGAGCTGGCTTGATTTGTACTTGTAGAAGGACACAACTCTCATATAGGAAGCCAAAAGGATTATTGAGGATGATGGAACCCACATATACAAGTGCCCTGAGTACTTGCTTTTGGACTGCCTATGTATTCTAGCCGACAAGACCGTTAAGCAAAAGACTGTCGCCATTTCAATAGCTCATGTTTAGACAACCTAGATGATATCGCGTGAAACATGAGTGAAGTTTATTCCGTAAACCAAAAACACTGTCATGATTTACAACCAAGTGCACATGAAACACTTGGTTATGATGCACACTTGGACGCTGGAAGAGCTAAATGTTCAACATGACAGTAGGATGGGACTAAGAACAAGCAACCACTGAATCTCCCAGCCAAGAAGTTTCGCAAGTACAATGCTCCAAAGAGAAAGTGGAGCCATGATAAAGACAAGTTATAAGAGCCTCCTGAGTAGAAAAACTTGGCTTTCCACAAGGGCTATACCGCTGTTACCTAGAGCCTAACAATTTTAGGGTTGATTGAGCTGGTAGGCTCCTAGTGACAGAGAAGATGCCACATCACCTATGGTACTCCATGATGACAGCACTGGTTGCAAGCACCGCACCTCGTAAAGATGTTACAACCGTGGGCAGGACTATGGTTGTGGTAATGGTCCAGGTAATAGAAACAAAAAGGGTCATAGTGCTTGTTTCCCTTGACCTTAGGTGATGTAGGTACAGATCAATAAAGTAGAAAGGCATGTCTCAAGTTTTTTAATTCCTTGCAATTGACGAGGATATGGAAAAGAATGGAGTTTCTCACGAGTTCAAGTACCTCTTTTGTTTTCCCTCCTCTCATGAGAGGAAGGAAAACACAAAGTGTGGATTCACTGGATCCAAATCTTTTGGATCCAGTCATGGATCCAAAAGAGGGTGAAACACTGGAATTACAATTTCCATTGTATTGATTTTGTGTTCATCACCGACTGGAATTCTTGTCATTGTGTGTTTTCAATCAGGAGAGGGAAGGAAACGTGATGATGAAGTTCAAGGGATATATGGCTGTGTGAATGTGTTAGCAGAAACCGGTGGAGGTGATCCCTACGTTGTCTTATGATTCGGTGGAATTGTGTGATTTGTACACAAGCCACAAACACTGTAGTTATCGTCGGCAACAATTGAGTAATACTTGTGTTCAACACATTTGATGAAAAACTTGTATTCAAGAATACACAAAGAGAAAAGTAATGGTTAATCAACCCTCTGTTATGCACTTCATTACCTATGTATACTACTCCTCCATTATCTTTACTTCTCATACGTTTACACTGATTACATCACTACTTTCTTAGTGGAAACATTTTCTTAATATTATCACCTGTTGTGAATTGTAATTTATTATTCTCTGCTAATTTAAAATATAATTAATGACTCTTAGGGTCACATATTTGTTTCCTATGAAATATCTTAAGGATATGTCTTTCCTACATCTTTCACACAGCATGTGATCAAGATATAGAAACAGAATAGAGTTCACTCTTGTTAGGCAAATAAGACATGCATTTCTTTTTCCCAAAATTTTACAAGTGCCATGAGAGTAATTTGCTCGAAGTCCATTGCTCCCCCCAAGACAGCAAGAGTGTATTGGAGGAGTGTATTGCGGGAATTCTTGTCATAATCTTCATGTTTCCTTCCCTCTCCTGATTATACTTGATTGTACTTGTATACTTGTGTACGAGTATATTGTGGGGGGCGGGACAAATCGCCCCTCCTCCATCCGAAGTCAAACTGTATTAGGGGGTGTGTTGGGTAATGAATCTGGAGGGGGATCGATTATGTACACAAGTGTACCAGTACAATCATGTATATTCTTGTGTGTGTGGAAGATAATGACAAGAATTCCCGCAAGAATTTTCCACACACACAAGAATATACATGATTGTTCTTGTACACTTGTGTACATAATCGATCCCCCTCCAGATTCATTACCCAACACACCCCCTAATACAATTTGACTTCGGATGGAGGAGGGGCGATTTGTCCCACCCCCCAGAATAACTGTGAAGTGTATCTAGCAGGTGTACTGGTAAGTGTATCTTATAGATTAAAAAAACTACACAACTTTCTTCTTTCATAAAGACATAAGAGTAAATGCAGAGAGTGGTTTTAGGTCTCTCTACGGTACTTAGAAAAGCAAAAAATAACATATTGTCAACGCGCATAATTAGCTATGGACACTTTGCGAGCTATGAAACAACACTTTGACGAGTAGTCTCCCTCCCTCCCGCCCAAGGCACTAGGAGTGTATTAGGGGGTGTAAATTGCATACGCTAAAAATGTACACAAGTGTATTTGTTCGCTCGTGTACAAAATTGACCCCCCTCAAGATACACTACCCAGTACACCCCTCCAATACACTTAGGAGGGAAGAGGCCGAGTTGATCCCAACTCCCCCTTAAAACAATGAAGTGCATCTAGTGAGTGTTTCAGGAAGTGTAGCAGATAGACAAAAAAAAAATACACAAGTGTATTATTTTGTAAAGACACCATAGTAGATGTGGAGTGGCAATCTAGGTATCGGTACTCAGAAAAGCAAAAAGTAACAACTGGCTTACGCACATCATTTGCTATGGCTACTTTGCTAGTGATGAAGCGGCATCCCGATGGGTAGTCCCCCCCCCCC
>SZWC01007077.1:81142-110639 GCA_023375785.1 Penium margaritaceum
CCCCCCCCCCCCCCCACGAACATTCACAAACCCCTCGAATGAGGGGTTTGTGAATGTTCGAAGTGATTGATGACATCAGCATGTCGACGCTGCATGCGATGCAGCGTCGACATGCTGTGTTTTCTCGCTTTTCGTGGGTAAAATGTTAATATTCTGAGGTCCGTGGGCAGGGGAGTCTTATTCTTCTGAACGCTGGGTAGGGCATACACACAATCGAATTTTGTGGGTAATCCCTACTGTTGTGATGTTGTCAGTCATACACAGTTGTACAGTTGGTTGTGACCACTCGGCCGTGTCCATGCTCGTGCAGATCCTTGAGGCGGACCCAGCTGGAGACAGAGTTCCCTCAGGTGATGCTCCACCCGCTGGAGGCAGCCTGGCAGCCTACCCAGTGTACCAGAGGGCTCCCACAGCCCACGGACTACGTTTGGAGGTCTTCAGGATTTTCTCGGTGGACAGCACTACCAGGCTGATTTACATGTTTGTTTTCTTACACTCTCCGGTTGTTCCCGGACGTAGGCGTGTGACCAGTCGTTGTGTTTGTCTTTTCGTCGTGCATCCGTACGATCAGACGGCGCTCCGTTTGGACGCTTGTGCGCAGAATTATGGCCAAAACAGTGGTTTTGGGCCGGTTCAGGTTTGACAGGCACCGCCGTGTGCGCCACCCGCCGTGAGCCACGGCGGCTATTTATGCTGGACCTGTCATTTGTCAACTCTGCATTTACTTCAGTTGAAGCTTGAGATACAAGTGCACGTGTCTCTCCCTACCCTTGCTGTCCCTTGCATGACCTGTGTGTCAACAAGCCAGACCCGTGCTGTCAGGCTAGCAAGCAGAAAGGCTAGGAAGCTTCCTGGAATCTTCTCACCTACATGTAGCCTTTCTCTTTTTGGGTTACATAGTAACCTATTACAATCGGTTCGTGGCCAAAAGATGCTTCAAGAAAATCGTGATTGGTGGATCGGTCATTTTTGTGACACATCCACCAATCAGGGTGCAAGAATCAATCGGACTGTATGCCCCCCCACGTCCGCGGACGCCCAGTCGGGGTCGGTCCAGAAAAAAAAATACACGGACATCGACCTAGATGTCCGAACAGACCCCGGATAGTACGGAATGACCAGTCCGACGCCAAGACAAAAAGCTAAGGACTGAACGTTGGGTTGGCTACAACCCGTCCAGTCCATTGGCGAGCGGAATTTAATATTGTTTCTTTCCCTCTACATCGCTCCTCCTTGTCCTCGCCCTGTCCTGTTTCACGGAACTGGTCGACATGCTAAACTCTTGAGACTCGTGAACCCGGCTTCAAACACAATCAAAATGCAATTGAAAGAAAAGAAATTCAACCACCGTCATACAAGAAGGTAAATAAATTAAATTCTGCCTATATTTACGTCATCTTATCTTTAATAACATAAGGAAACATTCACAATTAATCCAAAATTGTCCAAGATCATGTTTTATTTTGCGAAGTTCATAATAGACGTGTGAAGCTAGCATGTTCACAATAAAAGAACAAATTAATCTCATTTAAGTACATTAATCATCAGATAAAACCATATTCATAAAAAAGGAGAAGAAATGCCTTTTGAGGTTCTTCTTCAATATGCTGGTGAATTGTTATACATAATACAATACTTTCAAGCGCATTCATTCAATTTTTTGTTGTGTTCTTTTAGCCTTTACATCCACACAAGCTGGAAGTAATCTTGTATAGCTTGATGCAGTTTAGGAAGAGTTCGCCCAAACCATACACAATGTTTAAGAGCACATATGGGCGAACAAAAAAATTAGTTTGAACGAATGCGGGTGACAGTTTGGCAGTCCATTTACAACCATTTTTGGTTTCCATGGATGAAGTAAATTCTTATGGCAAACCTTCCATTATGTGGTCCAGATTGCGGGCAATTATTTAGCCTCTTAAGAGATATCAATATGAATACTCTTTCTCGGTTACTATGTAACCCTATGCACGCTTTGCGTGCAACACCTGCCTCTTGTTTGGGTTAAATAGTAACCCTTTTACAAGCAGTTTCGGATGCAACAAGTATCGTGATTCGTCGCCGTCAATCTCGGAGCCTTCTTTTTGGAATTTCTTTTTTCCGATCAATAAGTATCTTCTTAAAAATTCATTTCTTTGGGGATAAATTAGGTTGTTTGTATTATACTGAGCAGAACGTGGATGATTCACGAGGATGAGGTGTAAGGCAGTAGACGATTCCAAGAATTGGGACAGTTAGATGATTTGAATTAAGAATTACGTTTAATTCAAATAATGTTTTTCAATAATTCCAACATTTATATGCAAGGACGAGAATCATATTGAAGCACATGTTCAGTCATGTGAGATTGTGCAATGAGTAGCTGCTTCGAGAAGCTCCGTCGACAAGTGAGGAGGATTTCAGAATATCATAAATCAGTTTTATTCTTCTAGAATTTGAGCAAAGAGTATCGAAACGACTATATGATTCGCGACATATCTGTCAACCATTCTAAAAAATGGTCGACATTGTCACAATCTTTTTGAACGGCACAAAAGAGGTTGGGGCAAGTGGCTAAAATTCACTCGGCCGATCGGCGAAAAATTCTTGAGGTCGGCGCGGAGTGGGCCATGAATGTAAGGACATGAGTGCCCACTCGCGGGGTTGAGGGACTTGTGTACATCTGGGACATAACACTCCCCCCCCCCTTGTAGCAACGACATCCGGGCACGTAAGCAGACGTAGACCAGTGTCGGGTGTTGTAGCCATCAATAAAATTATCGACGTCGCATGACTCCTAACAATCGTGCGCAACGTCATAGAAGGAAACTTGGCTAGATACTCGGTCGTTTTCCCACAACGTCGATGTCTGAGGATATCTTCGATCACATACTCCACATCCCCGCCCACTTGGATAGGAAGTGGCAGTGTGATGTCTCTGTTGAGAAAGTTCGTGCTGGGGTCAGGGTAGTGCTTCAACATGCCGATGTGGAAGATAGGGTGGATCACCATGCTATCAAGCGAAGGCGAGCGACAACAGAGGTTTGGATTCATTCCATCTCAAACAGTCGCAACCATCAGGTTTTGAGCTCGACAAATTCCTTTGCTCAAGGTTTGATGATTCCCGAGTTGATGAGTACGTGTCACCGCCGCTGAACACGTTATCGCTGCGGTCGGCCTCTCACTTCATAGCTACTCGTGTCTTAGTGAGAGTTTGATGCATTTCCTCCAAACGCTGGAGAAATCCCTGTTGTGGATTTTTACTGCGAGAATGTTGCTATAATTTTCTAGGCCAACTCGTGTGGCGAGAGTTTGCCACAAACCACTTCGGATGGAATTCTGCCCATTGTAGTGGAAGTGGCGAAGTTGTATGCAAGTTCGGCGGTCGACAGTTTGGCCGTCCAACCGATGCCATCCAGCTCACAAAATGTGAGGAGGCATTGTTCGAGCGACTGATTGGTCCGCTCCGTTTGCCTGTCCGTTTGGGAATGGAATACCGTTGATAGTGGGACTTGACTGCCATAACACGTCATCAATTCACACTTGAAACAATAAGTAAAATGGTTGACTCTATCACTGACGATGGTACGTTGCACATCGTGCAGCGGCACACTCTCGTTTAAGAACAGTTGCATTGTTCCTTCTACTGTGCCAGTGGTCGTTGTAGAGATGGAGTGGGACATTTTGAAAATGTGTCTACCACCACAAGGATGGCATCATAGACCGCGGGAGTGGCGAGCAATGATGTCACAAAGTCCACACCGATGTCGACCCATGGCTCCGTCGGAATACAGAGTGATTGAAGTAGTACACGAGGCCTTGTGCATTGAGACTTTTGTTGCTAACAGGTGTCACACGGTTTGCAAAAGGCTGTCATGTCAATCTGCATCTTGTCCCACCTGTAGTAGTTTGCCAGCCTCCCGAGTGTCTTGTCCTTGCCAAAGTTTCCACCAGAACCAATGTTGCGGCATTCATCCCAAAACATTTATTGTAACTCCCTGTTTGATGGGATAATGACCTCTCGAGTAAATCACCGTCCCCAGCAAGGGTCGTCAAACCAGAAATTTGTTTTGTCAAACCCGCCGAACTCCTCGTTACCATTCATGAACAGCCTTGCAAAGTACTAGTCTCTTCTGACGAGTAGCGTGTAAAGTCAGCCTTTAGTGCTGGTCGCCGACTTAGAGCATCTGTTGGATTAGTTGTCCAGGTTCATACTCGATGTCGTAGTCAAAGTTGGATTCGAGGAACTCCATCCATCGAGTTTGTTGACAGTTGAGGTTTGGTTTTATCTTCAAGAATTTCAGTGCGTGATGATCAGTGCGGATGATGCATTGTCGGCATTCCAAATAGCACCGCCATGTTCTCAATGTGTGCACGACGATGAGCATTTATGTCTTCTTTACTACATAGTAAAGTAACGGTGCGCACAACTTTTGTGACATGCAAACAACCGGTTGTTCTCCCCCGTCATTGTCTTGGAGGAGAACCACTCCAATTGCTCAATCGTACACGTCGATGGCCATGATGTATTCCATTGTTGGATCTGCCAATCAGAAGGCTAGCATCAATTTCAGAGAGTTTCTCAAAGAATTGAACACATCTTGTTCGCTATCCGACCAATTCCACTTGGTTGTTTTATGTGTGAGATTGGAGAGAGGCATTGAAACTGGGGCGTAGTCCTTTACAAATCGACGGCAGTAGTTGAAGAAGCCTAAAGATACTTGGAATTCCCAAACATTGATAGGCGTCGGCCAATCAATGACCACCTCTATCGTTTTTAGATCCATGGTGACCAGTTTTCTGCTGATGATGTGGCCAAAGAACTCGATCGAACAGTGATCCAAGCCGCATTTCAAGAGTTTTTCCATAAACCTTCTCTTTGCCAAATGTTGAGAACTTTTCGGAGGTGTTCACTGTGCTCATCTGGGGTGCAACGGCACACTTGGATGTCCTCGAGATATACGGTGACAAACTCGTATGTTTGTCCGAACGACATAACCGTGAACCCGAAGTTCCTGAATTCGGTGTGGAATGCAGTCTTTTTTACGTTCTTATCAGATATGCGGATCTGATGATAGCCACATCGCAAGCCGATTTTCCTAACATTCCTGGTCCCACAGAGTTGGTCAAGAAGTTTGTCTGCTCGTGGGAGAGGGTAGCGGTTCTTCATGGTGTTGTTGTTCATTGCTCAGTAGTCCATGCATATTCACATCTCCCCAGTTATCCTTTGCACAAAAAGTGCAAGTGCCGTGTAGAGTAACGTGGAGGGAATGACTAGTCCCTGACCGAGCACATCATCGAGCTTCTTTTTGGTTCGGTCAACTCGTGGTCGCTTATCCTATAGGCTACTTTCAGTGTCGGTCTGCTGCCCGGCTTGAGGTATATCTGGTGGTTGACATTGCATCGTGAAGGTAGCTCTTGAAGCATTTCGTTGGGAAAACATCCTTCAAACGCCTCGATGAGAGGTCTAAACTCCTTTGGGACGGCCACAAAATTTTCAGGTATCGAGGCCGATGTGGTCGCCTTCGCAGCTACTATTTCTTCCGGTTCTTCTGTCTCCACGCGAACCAGCCACGCTTGAGCTTCACGTCGCAAATGTCTCTTGGCCATGTCGATGGGTATAGGTTTGCAGTTTATGACTGTTGAAACTTCCTTTGTTGCTTCCACCTATGTTGCTTACCGTAACCTTCGTGCATCGTGGGTTGCTCGACCAGAGGTAGATGCCATTTTGTGTCATTGACGCTGACGTAGACTGATCCACTGCTCTAGTCCACCTTCAAATGTATGCCGGTACAGTAAAACAGTGGATCCGGAATTTGACATGTTTGGATCTAAAACATTATTTGTAGTAGAATCATGCAAACAATACTGTAAAATTCTTGAATCATGGAGAAATTTTTATTTACATTTTAATCCATAGACTAAACGTCTAACATCCCCATACCTTTTTTTTTTTCCAATGAAAACATTCACAAGTATCCAACAATGCTCTACAATGTGCATTGTATCCTGAAAATAACGAACATGTCTTTTCAGCTCCTTTAATGACTAAAAGAGACAAGAGATGTCATAGTTAAAATTCTGTAGGTTACAAAGGCATCTTTTTATGCTTTTGCATTTGGTGAAGAAAATATGCGGTTCTGTTATTTGTCTGATTTTTCCAAGGAATGGAAGGCTTCTCTTAAAGTCAATTTCGGGGTTCGCATGGAACAAACTGTCTTGGGTTACAAAGTATCCCTTTCACGAGATGTCTTGACAAGGAAAGAACTGTTCTTTGTTATTCTCTTCATGTAACAAACAACACCCACTATTTTTTGATTTAAGCAAGGAATCTATTTTTAGTCAGCCAATTTCCTTGCATACTTGCCTTTTATAGCAGACAACTCTAACATGTGAACCCATGTGCAAAGAATGTGCACATGGGGGTGAAGGGGGGGGGGAATGCAAGCAACTGAGCAAGCAGAAAGAAATGACGTCCATTTTGCGTGAAAATTCTAATGTTCATTATTCTGCACCAATCCGACGGAAACCTTGGCCAACTGAGCCAAAACCACGGTGTTTGAGGATCTCCGATTGTCAAACCGTTGTGTTTTCTAGGCCATAACCGAGGGGACCAGCTTGAGCCACGTGGAGCGAGCAGCACTACACTTCTCCCACCTAGGAGTGAGATATCCTTAGCGTCAACACATTCGATTTGAACCCTGGTGCTCCGATACCAATGCAGCAGTGTTGGCCATTGATTTTTCGAGTGCGACTTGGGTCATCCATGTCCACATGGGTGTGCAACGTGCGTATGGTCGAGATTTCGACTCGGCCCAAAATCAGGTCCCTTAGACTCGGAGAGGTTCAAGACGCGCGCTCGGAGACCCTACGTCGTACACTCCACGGTGCACGCCATGGATTTTTTGAGCAGGACTTGGGTCATCCATGTCCATATGGGCGTTTGACGTGCGTATGGATGCGTGTTCTTTATTTTGGGTCAGCCCGAATTCCGGTCCCTTAGTCTCCGAGAGGCTCAAGACACCCGCTCGGAGACCCTACGTCGTATGCTTAGGGCCCGTGCCATGAATGTTTTCAGCGGGGCTTCGGTCATCCATATCCATATGGTTGTGCAGTGTGCGCATGGATGAGTTTTATCGATTCTGGGTCGGCCGACACTGACGCGCAACTAGGGCAGGCGCAACGAGGGCGCAACTAGGGCCTAGCTAGTGCCAAACAAAGGTGCAACTAGGGTGCAACTAGGGCNCACTTCTCCCACCTAGGAGTGAGATATCCTTAGCGTCAACACATTCGATTTGAACCCTGGTGCTCCGATACCAATGCAGCAGTGTTGGCCATTGATTTTTCGAGTGCGACTTGGGTCATCCATGTCCACATGGGTGTGCAACGTGCGTATGGTCGAGTTTTCTCTATTTCGACTCGGCCCAAAATCAGGTCCCTTAGACTCGGAGAGGTTCAAGACGCGCGCTCGGAGACCCTACGTCGTACACTCCACGGTGCACGCCATGGATTTTTTGAGCAGGACTTGGGTCATCCATGTCCATATGGGCGTTCGACGTGCGTATGGATGCGTGTTCTTTATTTTGGGTCAGCCCGAATTCCGGTCCCTTAGTCTCCGAGAGGCTCAAGACACGCGCTCGGAGACCCTACGTCGTATGCTTAGGGCCCGTGCCATGAATGTTTTCAGCGGGGCTTCGGTCATCCATATCCATATGGTTGTGCAGTGTGCGCATGGATGAGTTTTATCGATTCTGGGTCGGCCGACACTGACGCGCAACTAGGGCAGGCGCAACGAGGGCGCAACTAGGGCCTAGCTAGTGCCAAACAAAGGTGCAACTAGGGTGCAACTAGGGCGCAAGTAGGGCGCAAGTAGGGTGTAACTAGGGCGCAAGTAGGGCGCAAGTAGGGCACAAGTAGGGCGCAACTACGGCGCAAATAGGACACAACTAGGCCATAACTAGTGCCCAACTGAGGCACAACTAGGGCGCAACTAGGGCACAACTAGGGTGCAACAAGGGCGCAAGTAGGGCGCAACTAGGGCGCAAGTAGGACACAACTAGGCCATAACTAGTGCCCAACTGAGGCACAACTAGGGCGCAACTAGGGCACAACTAGGGTGCAACAAGGGCGCAAGTAGGGCGCAACTAGGGCGCAAGTAGGACACAAGTAGGGAACAACTAGGACACAACTAGGGTGCAACTAGGACACAACTAGGGTGTAGCTAGTGCCCAACTGAGGCGCAGCTCGGACGCAACTAGGGTGCATCTAGGACACAACTAGGGCAAAAGTAGGGCGCAACTAGGGCGCAAGTAGGGCGCAACTAGGGCGTAAGTAGGACACAAGTAGGGTGCAACAAGGGCAAAACTAGGGCATATCTAGGGTGCAACGAGGGCGTAACTAGTGCCCAACTAAGGCGCAACTAGAGTGCAACCAGGGCGCAAGTAGGGCGGAACTAGGGTGCAAGTAGGGTACAACTTGGGCACAACTACGGCCCAAGGAGGATGCAAGTAGGGTGCAAGTAGGGCGCAGCTAGTGTACAAGTAGGGCTCAAGTAGGGCGCAAGTAGGGTACAACTTGGGCACAACTACGGCCCAAGGAGGATGCAAGTAGGGTGCAAGTAGGGCGCAGCTAGTGTACAAGTAGGGCTCAAGTAGGGCGCAAGTAAGGAGCAAATAGGGCACACCTAGTGTGTAAATTAGACATAAGTAGGGCGCAAGTAGGGTGCAACTAGGCCACAACTAAGGTGCAACTAGGACGCAAGTAGGGCACAAGTAGGGCACAACTAGGGTGCAACTAGGACACAACTAGGACACAAGGAGGACACAACTAGGATGTAGTTAGTGTCCAACAGAGGCGCCACTATGGTGTAACTACGGAGCAAGTAGGACAAAACTAGTGCACAAGTAGGAAGCAACTAGGGTGCAAGTAGGGTGCAAGTAGGACACAACTTGGACGCAACTAGGGAGCAACTAGAGTGTAGCTAGTGCCTAACTAATGTGCAACTAGGGCACAACTAGTGTGTATGTAGAGGAAACTAGGGCGCAAGTAGGGCACAACTAGGGCACATCTAGGGTACAAGTAGGACGCAAGCAGGGCGCAAGTAGGACACAACAAGGGCGCAACTAGGTTGCAATTAAGGTGCAAGTAGGGCACAAGTAGGGTCCAACTATGGCGCAGAAAGGGTGCAACTAGAACGCATGTAGGACGCAAGTAGGGTGCAAGTAGGGCACAAGTAGGGTCCAACTATGGCGCAGAAAGGGTGCAACTAGAACGCATGTAGGACGCAAGTAGGGTGCAAGTAGGGCACAACTAGGCCGCAACTAGGATGCAAGTAGGGCGCAAGGAGGGCGCAACTAGGGCGGGACTAGGGCACAAATAAGGCACAAGCAGGGAGTAACTAGAGCGCAACTAGGGCCCTTCTTGGGCATACCTAGTACCCAACTGAGGCGCAACTAGAGTGCAACTAGGACCAAGTCGGGCGTAACTAGGGCACAAGTAGGACGCAACTAGGGCACAACTAGGTTGCCGCTATGGTGCAAGTCGTGCTTAAGTAGGGTACAAGTAGGGTACACCTAGGGCGCAACTAGTGCACAACTAGGGTACAACTAGGGCGGAACTAGGGCGCAAGTAGGGCGCAAGTAGGGCGCAACTAGGACGCAAGTAGTGTGCAACCAGGGTGCAAGAAGGGCGCAAGTAGGACACAACTAGGGCGCAACTAGCATGCAACTAGGGTGCAACTAGGGCGCAAGTAGGGCGCAAGTAGGGCGCAACTAGGACGCAAGTAGTGTGCAACCAGGGTGCAAGAAGGGCGCAAGTAGGACACAACTAGGGCGCAACTAGCATGCAACTAGGGTGCAACTAGGGCGCAACTAGGACGTAACTAGGGCGAACCTAGGGTGTAGCTAAAGCCCAACTACGGCACATCTAGGGTGCAACTAGGGCGCAACTAGGGCACAAGTAGGACGCAAGTAGGAGGCAAGTAGGGTACAAATATGGCATAAATAGGGTACAGCTAGGGCACAACTAGGGCGTTGCTAGTGTCCAACTAAGGCACAACTAGGGTACAACTTGGGCGCAACCAGGGTACAACTAGGGCGCAACTAGGGTGCAACTAGGATTCAACTAGGGTGTAGCTAGTGTCCAACATAGGTGCAACTAGGGCGAAACTAGGGTGCAACTAGGACTCAACTAGGACACAAGTAGGACGTGGCTAGGGCGCAACTAGGGTGCAACTAGGATTCAACTAGGGTGTAGCTAGTGTCCAACATAGGTGCAACTAGGGCGAAACTAGGGTGCAACTAGGACTCAACTAGGACACAAGTAGGACGTGGCTAGGGCGCAACTAGGGTGCAAGTACGGCGTAACTAGGGCACAAGAAGGAGACAAGTAGGACAAACTAGGACGAAACAAGGTCGCAACTAGGGCGCAACTAGAGCGTAACTAGTGCCCAGCCAAGGCGCAACAAGGACGCAACTAGGGCACGACTAGGGCACAATTAGGGCGTAACTAGGGCGTAAGTAGGGTGCAACTAGGGCGGAAAGAGGGCGCAACTAGGGTCCAACTAGAGCCCAAGTAGGGTGAAACAAAGGTGCAACTTTGGCACAACTAGGGCGCAAATTTGGTGCAAGTACGGCGCAACTAGGGTGCAACTTGGATGCAACTAAGGTGGAACTAGGATACAAGTAGGACGTAAGAAGGGCGCAAGGAGGGTGCAACTAGGGTGCAAGTAAGGAGTAACTAGGGGACAAGTAGGATGCTAATAGGGTGCAAGTAGGGCGCAAGAAGGACGTAACTAGGGTGCGAGTAGGGCAAAAATAGGGCGCAACTAGGGTGCAAGTAAGGAGTAACTAGGGGACAAGTAGGATGCTAATAGGGTGCAAGTAGGGCGCAAGAAGGACGTAACTAGGGTGCGAGTAGGGCAAAAATAGGGCGCAACTAGTACACAACTAGGGTGCAACTAGGGCACAACTAAGGCGCAACTAGTGCCCAACTGAGGCGCAACTAGGGCGCAACTAGGGTGCAAGCAGGGAAAAAGTATGACTTAAGTAGGGTGCAACTAGGGTGCAAGTAGGGCGAAAATAGGGCGCAACTAGGGCACAACTAAGGCGCAACTAGTGCCCAACTGAGGCGCAACTAGGGCGCAACTAGGGTGCAAGCAGGGAAAAAGTATGACTTAAGTAGGGTGCAACTAGGGTGCAAGTAGGGCGAAAATAGGGCGCAACTAGGGCGCAACTAGGGCACAACTAGGGTGTTGGTAGTATCCAAGTGAGGCACAACTAGGGCGGAAATATAGTATAAGTAGGACGCAACTAAGGCGTAAATTGGGCACAACTAGGGTACAACTAGGGTGTATTTAGGACACATGTAGGGTGCAAGTAGGGTGCAACTAGGGAACAACTAGGGCACAACTAGGGCGCAAGTAGGGGGCTAGTAGGGTACAATAGGGCACAACTAGGACGCAAATAGGGCGCAAGTAGGGTGAAAGTAGGGTGAAACCAGGGCACAACTAGGGCATAGCTAGGGTGCAACTAGGACGTAGGTAGTGTCCACTTGAGGCACAACTAGGCTGCAACTAGGATGCAAGTCAGAAGCACTAGGGCGCAAGTAGAGAAACTAAGGCGCAAGTAGGACACAAGTAGGATGCAACTAGGACGCAACTAGGGCATATTTTGTGCCCAACTTAGTAGCGCGCAACAAGGGCGCCAGAAGGGTGCAAGTAGGGCGCAACTAAGGCGCAAGTAGGACACAAGTAGGATGCAACTAGGACGCAACTAGGGCATATTTTGTGCCCAACTTAGTAGCGCGCAACAAGGGCGCCAGAAGGGTGCAAGTAGGGCGCAACTATGGCACAACTAGGGCACAACTAGGGTGCAAGTAGGGCGCAAATACAACGCAACTAGGGCGCAACTAGGGCACAACTAAGGTGCAAGTAGGGTGCAAGTAGGGCGCAACTAAGGCGTAACTAGGGTGTAACTAGGGCGCAACTAGAGCGTAGCCAGTGCCCAACGGAGGCGCGACTAGGGCACAACTAGGGCGCACGCAGGGTCCAAGTAGGGCGCAAGGAGGGCGCAACTATGGTGCAACTAGGGAACAAGTAGGACCCAACTAGGTGCATGTAGGGTGCAACTAGGGCACAACTAGGGCGCACGCAGGGTCCAAGTAGGGCGCAAGGAGGGCGCAACTATGGTGCAACTAGGGAACAAGTAGGACCCAACTAGGTGCATGTAGGGTGCAACTAGGGCGCAAGTAGGGCACAAGTAGGACGTAACTAGGATGCAACAAGGAAACAACTAGGGTGCAAGTAGGGCGCAAGCAAGGCACTAGTAAAGCACAACTAGGGTGCAACTAGGGTAAAAATAGGGCACATTTAAGGCACAACTAGCGTGCAAGTAGGGAACAACTAGGGTGCAAGTAGGGCGCAAGCAAGGCACTAGTAAAGCACAACTAGGGTGCAACTAGGGTAAAAATAGGGCACATTTAAGGCACAACTAGCGTGCAAGTAGGGAACAACTAGGGTGCAAGTAAGGCGCAAGTAGGGCGTAACTAGGTTGCAACTAGGGTGCAACTAGGGCGTAGCTAGTGCCTAACTGAGGCGCAACTAGGACGCAATTAGGTCGCGACTGGGGATCAACTAGGGTGCAAGTAGGGTGCAACTAGGGTGTAAGTAAGGCAAAACTAGGGCACAACTAGGGCGTAGCTAGTATCCAACTGAGGCACAACTCGGGTGCAACTAGGGCGCAAGTAGGGCATAACTAGGGTGTAACTAGGGCACAACTAGGGCGTAGCTAGTATCCAACTGAGGCACAACTCGGGTGCAACTAGGGCGCAAGTAGGGCATAACTAGGGTGTAACTAGGGCACAACTAGGGTACAAATAGGACGCAAGTAGGGCGCAACTAGGACACAACTAGGTCACAGCTAGGGTGTAAGTAGGGCGGAAATAGGGTGCAAGTAAGGTACAACTAGGGCGCAACTAGGACGCAACTAGGACGCGAGAAGGATGCAAGTAGGGTGCACGTAGGGCCCAACTAGGGTGCACCTAGGGCGTAACTCGAGCGCAAGTAGGACGTAACTAGGTTGCAACTAGGGTGCAACAAGGACTTAACTAGGGTGCAACTAGGGCGCAACTAGGGTGAGCTAGGATACATTTAGGGCGCAACTAGGGCCCAACTGAGGCGCAGCAAGGGCGTAACTAAAGTCAAACTAGGGTGCAGCTAGGGCACAACTAGGGCGCAACCAAGACACAAATAGGGCGCAAGAAGGACGCAAGAAGGACGCAACTAGGATATAACTAGGGCGCAATTCGGACGTAGCTAGTGTCCAACTGAGGCACAACTACGACTCAACTGAGGCGCAATGAGGGTGCAACTAGGGCACAACTAGGGCGCAAGTAGGGCACAACTTGGGCGCAAGTGGGCGCAAGTAGGACGCAAGTACGGCACAAATAGGGCACAACTAGGGTGCAAATAGGACGCAAGTAGGACGCAACTAGCGTGCTAGTAGAGCGCAACTAGGGTGCAAGTAGGGCGCAACTAGGGTGCAAGTATAGCACAAGTAGGGTGCAAGTAGGGTACAACTAGGACACAACTAGGGTGAAAGTAAGGCACATGTAGGGTGCAAGTAGGGTGCAACTAGGGTGCAAGTAGGGAAAAAGAAGGGTGCAAGTAGGGTACAACTAGGACACAACTAGGGTGAAAGTAAGGCACATGTAGGGTGCAAGTAGGGTGCAACTAGGGTGCAAGTAGGGAAAAAGAAGGGTGCAAGTAGGGTACAAGTAGTGTGCAAATAGGGGGCAACAAGGGCGTAACTAGGGCGCAACTAGGGCGCAAATAGGGCATAGCTAGTGCCCAACTGAGAAGCAACTAGGACGCAACTAGAGTACAACTAGGGCGCAACTCGGACACAAGTAGGGTGCAAGTAAGGCGCAACTAGGGTGCAACTAGGGTGCAACTAGGGTGCAAGTTGGATGCAAGTACGGGACAAGTAAGGCACAACTAGGGCGCAACTAGAGCTCAACTAGGGTGCAAGTAGGGCGCCAATAGGGTGCAACTAGGATGAAATTAGGACACAACTAGGGCACAACTAGGGTGCAACAAGGGCGTAGCTAGTACCCAACTAAGGCGCAACTAGGGTGCAAGTAGGGCGCCAATAGGGTGCAACTAGGATGAAATTAGGACACAACTAGGGCACAACTAGGGTGCAACAAGGGCGTAGCTAGTACCCAACTAAGGCGCAACTTGGACACAACTAGTGCGGAAGTAGGGTACTAGGGCACAAGTAGGACGCAATAAGGACGTAACTAGGACGTAACTAGGGTGCAACTAGGGTGCAAGTAGGGTGCAAGTAGGGTACGACTAGGGTGAAACTAGGGTGTAACAAGGGCCCAAGTTGGGTGCAAGTAGGATGCAAGTAGGGCGTAACTAGGGCGCAACTAGGATGCAAGTAGGGCACAAGTAGGATGCAAGTAGGGTGCAAGTAGGATGCAACTAGGGCGCAACTAGGGTGCAACTAGGGCACAAGTAGGACGCAACTAGATTGCAACTAGGACGTAGCTATGGCGTAGCTAGGGCGCAGCTAGGACACAACTAGGACGTAGCTAGTGCTCAAACGAGGCACAGCTAGGTACAACTAGGGTGCAACTAGGGCACAACTAGGGTCTAAATAGGGCGCACGTAGGGCATAACTAGGGCGCAACTAGGGCGCAACTAGGGCGTAGCTTGTGCCCAACTGAGGCGCAACTAGGGTGCAACTAGGATGCAACTAGGGTGCAACTAAGGCACACATAGGGCATAGCTAGTGCCCAAATGACACGCAACTAGGGTGCAATTGAGGCGCAACTAGGGCATAACTAGGGTCCAACTATGATGCAAGTAGGGCGCAAATAGGGCACATGTGGGGCACAAGTAGGGCGGAAGTAGTACGCAATTAGGGCACAACTAGGGCAAAAGTAGGACGCAAGTATGGTACAACTAGGGCGTAAGTAGGGCGCAACTAGGATGCAACTAGGGCGAAACTAGGGTGCAACTAGGACGCAAGTAGGACGCAAGTAGGACATACATAGGGCGCAAATAGGGTACAACTAGGTGCAACTAGGGTGCAACTAGGATGCAACTAGGGCGAAACTAGGGTGCAACTAGGACGCAAGTAGGACGCAAGTAGGACATACATAGGGCGCAAATAGGGTACAACTAGGTGCAACTAGGGTGCAACCAGGCCACAAATAAGGTACAAGTAGGGCACAAGTAGGGCGCAACTAGGATGGAAGTAGGAAAAAAGTAGGACGCAAACAGGATGCAAGTAGGGCACAAGTAAGGCGCAAGTAAGGTGCAACTAGGGCGCAACTAGGACGCAAGTAGGATGCAAGTAGGGTACAACTAGGGCACAACTAGGGCGGAACTAGGGCACAACTAGGGTGCAACTAGGGCACAACTAGGTCATAGCTAGTGCCTAACGGCGACGCAACTAGGGCGTAACTAGGGTGAAACTAGGGCGCAACTAGGGCGCAAGTAGGGCGCAAGTAGGGCGCAACTAGGGTGCAACTAGGGCACAACTAGGTCATAGCTAGTGCCTAACGGCGACGCAACTAGGGCGTAACTAGGGTGAAACTAGGGCGCAACTAGGGCGCAAGTAGGGCGCAAGTAGGGCGCAAGTATGGCGCATGTAGGTCGCAACTAGGGCGCAACTAGGGTGCAACTAGGGTGAAACTAGAGTGTAGCTAGTGTCCAACTGAGACGCAACTAGGGCACAACTAAGACACAACACGGGCGTAACTAGGGCACAAGTAAGGAACTACTAGGGCGCAAGTAGGACACAAGTAGGGTGCAACTAGGGCACAACTAAGACACAACACGGGCGTAACTAGGGCACAAGTAAGGAACTACTAGGGCGCAAGTAGGACACAAGTAGGGTGCAACTAGGGTACAACTGGGGTGCAAGTAGGGCACAAGTAGGGTGCAAGTATGGGACAACTAGGGTGCAACTAGGGAGGAACTAGGACGTACGTAGGTCGCAAGTAGGACGCATGTAGGGTGCAAGTAGCTTGCAACTAGGGCGACACTACTGTGCAACTAGGGTGCAAGTAGGACACAACTGGGTACAACTAGGGAGGAACTAGGACGTACGTAGGTCGCAAGTAGGACGCATGTAGGGTGCAAGTAGCTTGCAACTAGGGCGACACTACTGTGCAACTAGGGTGCAAGTAGGACACAACTGGGTACAACTAGGGCGTAACGAGGGCGCAACTAGGGTGCAAATAGGACAAATGTAAGGCGCATTTAGGGTGTAATCAGGGTACAACTAGGGTGCAACTAGGGTGCGAGTAGGGCGCAAGAAGGGTGCAAGTAGGATGCAAATAGGGTGCAACTAGGGCGCAACTAGGGAATAACTAGGGCAGGAGTAGGGTGCAAGTAGGGTGCAACTAGGCTGCTATGAGGGTGCAAGTAGGGCGCAAGTAGAGCGAAACTAGGTCGTAACTAAGGAAAAACTAGGGTGTAACTAGGGTACAACTAGGACGCAACTAGGCCGTACCTAGTGCCAAACTGAGGCGTAACTAGGGGGCAACTAGGGCGCAAGTAGGGCCCAACTATGATGCAAGTAGGGCGCAAGTAGGACATAACTAGGGCACAACGAAGGCTCAACTAGGGCATAGCTTGTACCCAATTGAGAGGCAGATAGGGTGCAACTAGGGCGTAACTAGGGCGCAACTAGGGCGTAACTGGGGTACAAGAAGGGCACAAGTAGGTCGCAAGTAGGGTGCAACTAAGGTACAACTAGAGCGCAACTAGGACGCAAGTAAGGCGCAAGAAGGTCGCAAGTACGACACAACTAGGGCACAAGTAGGGAGCAACAAGGGTGCAACTAGGACGCGAATGGGGCGCTACTAGGGCGCAACTAGGACGCAAGTAAGGCGCAAGAAGGTCGCAAGTACGACACAACTAGGGCACAAGTAGGGAGCAACAAGGGTGCAACTAGGACGCGAATGGGGCGCTACTAGGGCGCAACTAGGACTCAACTAGGGCGCAACTAGGGTGCAAGTAGGGTGCAAGTAGGATGCAAGAAGGGCACAAGTAGGACGCAAGTAGGGCGCAAGTAGGGTGCAACTAGGGTAGAACTAGGGTACAACTAGGGCGCAAGTAGGATGCAAGTAGGGCGCAAGTAGGATGCAACTAGGGTGCAAGTAGGGAGCAACTATGGTGCAATTAGGGCGCGAGTGGGGCTCAACTAGGGTGCAAGTAGGGCACAACTAGGGCACAACTAGGCCGCGACTAGGACACAACTAGACAAGGGTGCAACTAGGGTGTAAGTAGGATACAACTAGGGCACAACTAGGGCGCGACTAGGGCAAAAATATGGCACAACTATGGCAAAACTAGGGTGCAAGTAGGGTGTAACTAATGCCCAACTGAGGTGTAACTAGGGCGCAACTAGGGTGAAACTAGGGCACAAGTAGGGCACAACTAGGGCGCAAGTAGGATGCAACTAGGGCACACCTAGGGCGCAACTAGGGTGCAACTAGGATTCAAGTAGGGTACAAGTAGGGCGCAACTAGGGTGAAACTAGGGCACAAGTAGGGCACAACTAGGGCGCAAGTAGGATGCAACTAGGGCACACCTAGGGCGCAACTAGGGTGCAACTAGGATTCAAGTAGGGTACAAGTAGGGCGCAAGTAGGGTGCAGCTAGGGCGCAACTAGGTCGCAAGTAGGCCGCAAGTAGGACGCAACTAGGGTGCAACAAGGGTGAAACTAGGGCGCAACTAGGACGTAGCTAGTGTCTATCTAAGGTGCAACTAGGGCACAACTAGGGCGCAACTAGGTCGCAAGTAGGCCGCAAGTAGGACGCAACTAGGGTGCAACAAGGGTGAAACTAGGGCGCAACTAGGACGTAGCTAGTGTCTATCTAAGGTGCAACTACGGCACAACTAGGACCAAGTTTGGCCCAACCTGGACGGAAGTAGGGCGCAACTAGGGCGCAACTAGAGCGTAACTAGGGTGCAAATCCGGTGCAACTCGTGCGCAAGTAGGTCGCAAGTAGTACGCAACTGGGAAGAAACGAGGGCGCAACTAGGATGCAAGTAGGGTGCAAGTAGTATACAAGTAGGGCAGAACTAGTGCGCAACTAGGGCGTAACTAGGACGCAAGTAGGGCATAATTAGGGTGCAACTAGGACGCAAGTAGGGCATAATTAGGGTGCAACTAGGACGTAGCTAGTGTCTAACTGAGGCACAAATAGGGCACAACTAGGGCACAACTAGGACTTAACTAGGGCGCAAGTAGGGCGTAAGTAGGGTGCAAGTAGGGCGTAACTAGGGCGCAAGTAGGACGTTACTACGGTGCAAGTAGGATGCAAGTAGGGCGCATGTAGGGCGCAACTAGGGTGCAACTAGGGCACAACTAGGACGCAAGTAGGGCGCAACTAGATTACAACTAGGGCGCAACTATGGCGCAATGAGGGCACAGCGAGGGCGCAACTAGGGTGCAACTAGGGTGCAACTAGGGCGTAGCTAGTGACCAAGAGAGGCACAATTAGGGAGCAACTAATGCACAACTAGGATACAACTAGGGTACAACCAGTGCACAAGTAGGGCGCAAATAGAGTGCAAGTATGGCGCAATTAGGGTGTAACTAGGACACAACTAGGGCATAGGTAGTGCCCAACTGAGGCGCAACTAGGACACAACTAGGGCGCAAGTAGGGCGCAATTAGGGTGTAACTAGGACACAACTAGGGCATAGGTAGTGCCCAACTGAGGCGCAACTAGGACACAACTAGGGCGCAAGTAGGTTGCAAGTAGGGCTCAAGTAGGACACAACTAGGGTACAAATTGGGCGCAAGTAGGGTGCAAGTAGGACTCAAGTAGGATACAACTAGGGCTCAAGTAGGGCGTAAGTAGGGTGCAACTAGAGCGCAACAAGGACACAACGAGGCTACAAGTAGGGCGCAAGTAGGGTACAAGTAAGGCGCAAGTAGGGTGTAAGATGGGCGTAACTAGGGTGCAAGTAGGGAGAAAGAAGGGTTCAAGTAGGGCGCAAGTAGGGCGCAAGTAGGGCGCAAGTAGGGTACAAGTAAGGCGCAAGTAGGGTGTAAGATGGGCGTAACTAGGGTGCAAGTAGGGAGAAAGAAGGGTTCAAGTAGGGCGCAAGTAGGGCGCAAGTAGGGCGCAAGTAGGGCGCAAGTAGGGTGCAACTAGGGAGAAAGTTGGGTGTAAGTAGGGTGCAACTAGGGCGAAACTTGGGCGCAACTAGGGTACAACTAAGGCGCAACTAGGGCACAACTAGAACATAGCTAATGCCCAACTGAGGCACAACTAGGGCACAACTAGGGTGCAACTTGGGTGCAACTAGGGCACAAGTAGGATGCAAGAAGGGCACAACTAGGGCGCAACTAGGGCGTAACTAGGACACAACTAGGGTGTAGTTGGTGCCCAATTGCGGCACAACTAGGGCGGAACTAGGGCACAGGTAAGGCACAACTAGGACGCAAGTAGAGCGTAATTACAGTGCCAAGAAGGTGCAACTAGGGCGCAACTAGGCCACAACTAGGATGCAAGTAGGGTGCAAGTAGGGTGCAACTAGGGCACAACTAGGGCGGAACTAGGGCACAGGTAAGGCACAACTAGGACGCAAGTAGAGCGTAATTACAGTGCCAAGAAGGTGCAACTAGGGCGCAACTAGGCCACAACTAGGATGCAAGTAGGGTGCAAGTAGGGTACAAGTATGGCGCAACACTAGGGTGCAACTAGGGAGAAACTAGGGTGCAAGTAGGATGCAAGTAGGGCGCAAGTAGGGTGCAAGTAGGGCGCAAGTAGGGTGTAACTAGGGCGCAGCTAGGGCACAACTAGGGTGCAACTAAGGTGCAACTAGGGTGCAATTAGGGCGCAAGTAGGGTACAGCTAAGGTGCAACTAGGGCGCAACTTGGGCACAAGTACGGCGCAAGTAGGCTGCATGTAGGATACAATATGGGTTGAACTAGTGTGCAACTAGGGCACAAGTAGGGCGCAACTAGGGCGCAACTTGGGCACAAGTACGGCGCAAGTAGGCTGCATGTAGGATACAATATGGGTTGAACTAGTGTGCAACTAGGGCACAAGTAGGGCGTAAGCAGGGCGCATGTAGGGTGCAACTATGGCGCAACTAGGGCGCAACTAGGGCGCAAATAGGGTGCAAGTAGGACGCAACTATGGCGTAACTAGGATGCAACTAGGATGCAAGTAGGGTGCAACTAGGGCGCAATTAGGGTACAACAAGGGTACAACTTGGGCACAACTAGGGTGCAACTACAGTAAAACTGGGATGTAGCTAGTGCCCAACTGAGGTGCAACTAAGGTGTAACTAGGGTGAAACTACGAGGCAACTAGGGCGCAAGAAGGGCATAACTAGGGCACAAGTAGGTTGCAAGTAGGGCGTAAGTAGGGCGTAACTAGGGTATAACTAGGGGGCAAGTAGGGCGCCACTAGGGCACAATTAGGACGCAACTAGTGCGCAACAAAGGCACAACTAGGGTGCAACTAGGGCGCAAGTAGGACGCAAGTAGGGCGCAAAAGGGCGCGACTAGGGTGCAACTAGGGCACAACTAGTGCGCAAGTAGGGCACAAGTAGGGCGCAACTAGGGCGCAAGTAGGACGCAAGTAGGGCGCAAAAGGGCGCGACTAGGGTGCAACTAGGGCACAACTAGTGCGCAAGTAGGGCACAAGTAGGGCGCAACTAGGACGTAACTAGGGCGTAACCAGGGTGTAACTAGGGCTCAACTGGGGTGCAACTAGGGCGCAACTAGGACGCAACTAGGACACAACTAGGGCGTAGCCAGTGCCCAACTGAGGCACGACTAGGGCGCTAGTAGGTTTCAAGTAGGGCGCAACTAGACGCAACTAGGGTGCAACTAGGGTGCAACTAGGGCGCAACTAGGACATAGCTAGTGCCCAACTCAGTCAGAACTAGGGCACGACTAAGACACAACTAGAACGCAATTAGGGTGCAAGTAGGGCACAAGTAGGACGCAAGTAGGGCGCAAGAAGGGTGCAACTAGGGCGCAAGTTGGGTGCAAATAGGGCGCAACTAGATTGCAACTAGGGTGCAACTAGGCCTCAGGTAGGACGCAAGTGTTACGCAAGTGGGCGTAACTAGGAAACAACTAGGGTGCGAGTAGGGCACAACTAGCTCGCAACTGAGGTACAAGCAGGGTACAACTAGGGCATAACTAGAGCTAAACTGAGGTGCAGCTAGGGTGCAACTAGGGCACAACTAGGGCATAGCTAGTGCCCAACTGAGGCGCAACTTGTGCGCAACAAGACTGCAACTAGTGCGCAACTAGGGCGCAAATAGGGCGCAAGTAGGGCGCAAGTAGGGCACAAGAAGGGCACAACTAGGGTGCAACTAGGGCATAGCTAGAGTCCAACTGAGGCGCAAGTAGGGTGTATCTAGGGCACAACTAGGGCACAAGTAGGGCGCAAGTAGGGCACAAGAAGGGCACAACTAGGGTGCAACTAGGGCATAGCTAGAGTCCAACTGAGGCGCAAGTAGGGTGTATCTAGGGCACAACTAGGGCACAAGTAGGGCACAACTAGAGCGCAACTAGGGCGCAAGTTGGACGCAACTAGAGCATAACTACGGCACAACTAGGACGCAACAACGATTCAACTAAGACACAACTAGGACACAAGCAGGGTGCAAGTAGGGTGCAACTAGGGTGCAACTTGGGCGCAAGTAGGGCGCAAGTAGGGTGCAAGTAGGACGTAAGTAGGGCTCAAGCAGGGTACAAGTAGGGTGCAGATAGGGCGCAACTAGGGCGCAAGTAGGGTGCAAGTAGGTCGCAACTAAGGCGCAACTAGGGCGCAACTAGGCCGTAACTAGGGTGCAACTAGGGCACAACTAGGGCATAAGTAATGACCAACTGAGACGCAACTAGGGCGTAAGTAGGGCGTAACTACGGTGCAACTAGGGCGCAACTAGGGCATAGCTAGTAACCAACAGAGGCACAACTAGGGCGCAACTAGGGCACAACTAGGGTGCATCTAGGGCACAACTAGGGCGCAACTAGGGTGCAAGTAGGGCGAAAGTAGGGCGAAAGTATGCCACAAGTAGGGCACAACTAGGACGTAACAAGGGCGTACCTAGTGTCCAAGTGAGGTACAACGAGGGAAACAACTAGTGCGCTACTAGGGCGCAACTAGGGTGCAAGTAGCATGCAACTAAGACACAAGTAGGATGCACGTAGGGTGCAAGTAGGGCACAAGTAGGACGCAACAAGGGCGCAACTATGGCACAACAAGGCTGTAAGACGGACGCAAGTTGGGCATAACTAGGACTCAACTAGGATGCACCTAGGGTGCAACTAGGGTGCAAGTAGGACACAACTAAGACGCAAGTAGGGCGCAACTAGGGTACAACTAGGCCACAAATAAGGTGCAAGCAAGGCACAAGCAAGACGCAACTACGGCATAACTAGGGCGCAACTAGGGCTCAAGTAGGCCGCAAGTAGGACAGAAGTAGGGCGCAACTAGGGTGCAAGTAGGGCGCAACTAGGGAGCAAGTAGAGAGCAAGTAGGAAACAACTTGGGTATAAATAGTGCGCAAGTTGGGCGCAACTTGGGTGTAAGTACGGCGCAAGTAGGGCGCAACTAGGGCGGAACTAGGGCACAACTAGGGCACAAGTGGGGTACAAGTAGGGTATAACTAGGGTACAACTAGGGCATATCTAGGACGCAACAAGGGCGTAACTAGGGCGTAACATGGGCGCAACTAGGGCGTAGGTAGTATCCAATTGAGATGCAACTAGGGTGGAACTAGGACGCATGTAGGGTGCAACTAGGGCGCAAGTAGGGTGCAAGGAGGGCGCAACTAGGGTACAACTAGGACAAATTTAGGGCGCAACCCGAGCATAGATAGTGCCCAACAAAGGTGCTACTAGGACACAACTAGGGCGTAACTAAGGAACAAGAAGGGTGACACTAGGACACAAGTAGGGTGCAACTAAGGCGCAACTAGGGCCGAACTAGGACGCAACTAGGACGTAGCTATTGTCCAACTGAGGCACAACTAGGGTACAACTTGAGCGCAACTAGGGCGCAACTTGGGTGCAAGTAGGGCGCAACTAGGGTTGAAGTAGGACGCAACTAGGACACAAGTAGGGCGCAACTAGGGTGCAACTAGTACGCAACTAGGGCACAACTAGGGCGCAACTAGGGTATAGGTAGTGCCCAACTGAGGAGCAACTAGGGTACAACTAGAGCGCAACTAGGACGTAATTAGGGTGATCGTAGGGCATAAGTAGGGCGTAACTAGGGTGCAACTAGGGTGCAACTAGGGATAAAGTAGGCCGCAAGTGGGACACAACTAGGATCAACTAGGGCGCAACTAGGGTACAAGTAGGGCGCAAGTAGGGTGCAACTAGGGTACAGGTAGGACACTACTAGGGGGTAACTAAGGCGCAACTAGGACGCAAGTAGGACGCAAGTAGGGCGTAACTAGGGTGCAACTAGGACGTAACTACGGCGTAACTAGGGCGTAGCTAGTGTCCAACTGAGGCACAACTAGGGCGCTACAAGGGCACAAGTAGGACGTAAGTAGAGCACAAGTGTGGCGCAACTCAACCGCAAGTAGGGTCCAAGTAAGGCGCAACTAGGGCTCAACCAGGGTGCAACTAGGGCACAACTAGGTCATAGCTAGTGCTCAGCTGAGGCCCAACTAGTGCACAACTAGGGTGCAAGTAGGGCCCAACTAGGGCGCAACTAGGGTGCAACTAGGACGCAACTAGGGTGGAACTAGGGTGTAAGTAGGGTGGAAGTAGGATGCAAGTAGGGCGCAAGTAGGGTGCAACAAGGGTGCAATTAGGGCGCAAGTAGGATGCAAGTAGGACGCAACTAGGGTGTAACTAGGGTACAACTAGGGCGTAATTAGGACGTAAGAAGGGCGCAAGTAGGACACAGCTATGGCGCTACTAGGGCCCAACTAGGGCGCAAGCATAGCGCAAGTATGGTGTAACTAGGGAGCAACTAGGGCGCAACTAAGGCACAACTAGGATGTAGCTAGTGTCCAACTAGGATGCCCACCTGTGGCGCAACTAGGGCGTAACTAGGGCGAAAGTAGGGTACAAGTAGGGCGCAAGAAGGGCGTAAGTAGGATGCAACTAGGGCGTAGCTAGTGTCCAATTGAGGCACAACTAGGGGGCAACTAGGGGACATGTAGGGCACAACTAGGGTACAAGGGCGAAACTAGGGCGCAAATAGGACCTAACTAGCGTGCAACTAGGGCACAACTACGGTGTAGCTAGTGCCCAACTAAGATGCAACTGGTGCGTAACTGGGGCATAACTCGGGTACAACTAAGGCGCAAGTAGGGTGCCACTAGGGTGCAAGTAAGGCGCAAGTAGGGTAAAAGTAGGGGGCAACTAGAGCACAACTACGGCGCAAGTAGGGTACAAACAGGGCGCAAGTAGGGGGTAAGAAGGGTGCAAGTAGGGTGCAACTAGGGCGCAACTAGGGCGCAACTAGGCCGCAAGTAGGGTGTAAGAAGGGCACAACCAGAGCGCAACCAGGGCGCAAGTAGGATGGAAGTAGGGCGCTAGTAGGGTGCAACTAGGGCGCAACTAGGACGCAACTAGGGTGCAAGTAGTCTGCAAGTAGGGCGTAACTAGAGATAACTAGGATGTTACTAGGACGCAAGTAGGGCGCAAGAAGGGAAAAACTAGGGCGCAAGTAGGGTGCAACTAGGGTGCAAGTAAAACGCAACTAAGGCTCAACTAGGGTGCAAGTAAAACGTAACTAGGGCATAACTAGGACGCAATCAGGGCTCAAGTAGGGCGCAAGTAGGGCGCAAGTAGGGTGCAACTAGGGTGCAAGTAAAACGCAACTAAGGCTCAACTAGGGTGCAAGTAAAACGTAACTAGGGCATAACTAGGACGCAATCAGGGCTCAAGTAGGGCGCAAGTAGGGCGCAAGTAGAGTGCAACTAGGGCGTATCTAGGGCGCAAGTAGGGCATAAGTAGGGCTCAACTAAGGCGCATCTAGGATGCAATTAGTGCACAACTAGGACGCAAGTACGCCGCAGGTAGGGCGCAACTAGGTTGCAATTAGGGCTCAATTAGGGCGCATCTAGGTCATACCTATTTTCAACAGAGGTGCAACTAGGGCGCAAGTAGGGCACAACTAGGATGCAAGTATGGCGCAACTACACACGCTCTAACAACTTAGACCACTTTTGAGAAACATTGACATAAGTATCATGACCTTTTGGGTGTTTTCTTGATGCATCGAGAAATATCGAGATTTATGGAGATGCATCTCGCATCCTGGTTGCGGATCTTCGAAGCCCCCCGATTGCGCTTCTCGATTCGACCACTCACAACACGATTGTACACTTGTTGCTGGACAATCAACTTGACGACCCCGACTACGTCTCATTTGTAACTTGACACTTGTATGTTTGTGTTTGATCATTTTGTCACTTGTCATTGAATCATGCTTTCCGCTTTTTGCATTGCTCAAGTGTCCCAAATTCTCAAACTGTGTTCTTCCTCATAATTCTACCTGTTCACCATCTACGCTCTGTTCGGCATAACACTATTGCGGCCACCCATTGTGACAGTAGAAATTGAAGGTTGCGATTAAGCATCACATGGTCTATTTCACCATGCTCAGGCATCGACATGCGTCACTGTTTAAGCATGGCAAAAACAGAAGGGTGCATGGGGCTTATCATAGCCAGAAAGGGGCTGATGGGCCCTATTCCTCGGATATAGGGGAGAATGGGGTTTCAGGTTCCAGGGAAGCGGCATATGGGATTTTTGGTTCCAAGTTTGGGTATCTTTGGGTCATGCATGACAGAACAGGGCGTAATCGGCATTTTGGCTATACTATGTCAACCAAAAATTTGTGGAATAAAAGGTGTTGTTCACGTCCTACATGTCAGGCGTCTACCCCCCAACTGACCCCAACCCCCCCTCCCCTCCCCCCCTCCCCGTTCACCCCGCCTTCAATGCCGTGATCCTTTGCTGGTTATTTTGTATTCAGTGAGGTTACCCGCTCGCTGGCGAGCTGACATGGAATTGAGCGAGTGCTCGTATGCGTTTGTGAACCCGCGGAAACTGTGCGCGATGCAACGTTAACTTTCATACAAAAGAAGCGGTCGATGAACCCTTCATCTTTCATTCATCCTTCATTGAGACGGTGTTTTTTGCTGAATCCATGCTATTTCAACGAGAAAACTATAAGCGAAGCCCGAAGTACTTCATTGAAATTCAGTGATGTGTAAATTTTAATAAAAAAATCATTTTGTTTAATTGTACGTCATCTGATGGCCGTCTACATTTCTGATGATTGAAGCAAAATTCGAACACTCGAAAGAAATCGTTTGAACCGATGCGCAAGCCCACCGAGCCGCTTTGTCGAGTTGCTAGTGGCGCGCCTCGATGTCAACACTTCTGCCTCACCCACCTCAAAGGTAAGGGTCCTCAAGCTGTCTGCACCAGTTGTCAAACTTACACCTCCCATTCGTCGCCATGGCCGCCCGCTCCACATCAGCCTCCGTTGGCCAGTATGCTACCATGCCCACGCTGTCCAACTCTCCATCCGTCGGTCAGCCAAGTGCCATGGATCACATCCCCTTCATTGCCCTGCAATGTCATCGCCATGACGGTGGTATACCCTCCTCCGGTGGTGAAGCTGAGTACAACAAAGAGCCTTTGGTGGACAACGACAACAACGCCTACATCCGCGACGACCACATGCGAACGCCGCCGTACTCCAGTCGGGCCGTAGAAGCTGGCGTTGTTCCGGCGAACTCGCTGCGTGCAAAGAGTGCACAAAAACACGTCAGTGCGTCATCCATGGCAGCACCGTCCATTGCAGGCGGTGAGGGCACGTCGGAGCGTGTTTCCAACTGCGGACTCAGCAAGCATTTTTCGATGCCTGAACGCGACTGTGTTCTCATCCGCATCGCCAACCAGTACGTCGGCAAATACCGTGGGAGCAGTGGATGGATGACGAAGCTCCATGATCGGATTCCGCCACGCTTGTCAAGGGAGTCCAGCACGATCGAAGACTTGACACGCGTCCAGGTTCGGTCACGCTCGGTAAACAATGTTGCACGGTGGAAACTAGCTGCAGGTTTGGTGGGACTTAGCGGGATTGGACTTAACCGACGCTCATGGCATATTGAACTGTCTCCTTAAAAGTAGGAGGAAGTGTGTAGCATCAACCCAGAATAGGGGAAGTTAGAGGGCAAGATTCTTCCTTGGTTTGATGACGCTACACAGTTGTTTGGGCGTGACAAGGCTTGTGGAAGCATGTTTTAAGCAGTGATGAGGCGAATGAGGAAGTTGGAGGTGTCGGTGAAGGAGGGGGGGCCTGGGAGAGGGTCGTCCAGTGAAGCGCAAGGATGTGTTGGAGCAACAGATTGAGACAGTTGATTGCATGCATCGCACTCCATCTAAGGTTGAGTGTGTTATCTCTGATGATGGCCCAAAGTCAAACTATGACATGGCAGTGAAGCTGATGGACAGCGACATTACTGTCCACCTCTGCAACAAGCTGTTCTGTTTGGACCACATGAAGCTGGACCCGACACTGTGTGCGGACTACATGTATTCCACTGGCCATTTGCGCATGGAGGTCATCATCCGCCTTCTCGGGCGTGATCCTGCGCAAGCCCCAGCAACACCGCCAACCAAGATCCCACGTCCCCCACTGCCTAAGCTGACCCCTCGTCCAAGCAAGTTCAGCACGTACATGCCGAACGATGCTGGCAGTGGGAGCCAGGCTGGTTCTGCATCCGCCGACACGGCGGACGGTTGTGAAGCAGTGCAGGAAGTCGTGAGTGCAGTCGGCAATCTTGCCGCGCAGGGCGAGGACTTGGATTAGGATGATGACTGTGATGTTTAGTGATGTACCTCATACATGGGTTCTATGTAAGGGGTTGTGATTTGCATGGTATGGAATCATTCATAATTATCAAGGATATCTTCTTCCACTTGAGCTTGTAACTGTGACCACATGCCGTTGGTAATCTGCATTCTACGCGTACCCATAGACATGGTGCCATGCATACGGCCCGCAACTACGTTTGCACCATCCACATAGTTATCATCTGTCCATGTTGGCTTGTCATCTGAAAGCTGCACATCATGGATGAGGTTATGCATTACGAAACATGAAAGTGTGAGCTTGGACTGGAACACAATCGCGTTTGGAGGTAACGCACGGAGAATGTGAAAGAGAGCTTTGAGAATGCCGAAGGCGCGTTCAATCATGGACCGTGCCGCGGCATGCCTCCTGTAAAAAAGCTCTTGCGCATCCCCAGGCATGGATGCTCCAGGGCCGAACTCCGCAAGGTGGTAACGACGTCCACGGTATGGCGGCATGAGGCCGTAGCCTTCCGGGAACGCGGCATCAGCAAGGTAGTAGCTGTTGGTGGGCAATCTTAAATCTCGGGCCAAGGCATCAGAAAACATGCGCGCGTCATGAGCACTGCCCTCCCTACCTGTTGACACAAAAGAAAACCGCAACGCAGGTGTGCATGCCGCAAGAATATTTTGCGTCAATTGACTATGCCTGTTGAAGTATGCCCCTCTTCGGAGAGCAGTTACTATGACTGGGACATGAGTCCCATCAATAGCTCCGACACAATGACGAAACCACGGTAGAAAATCATGGCGACCCTCCCGCGACACGTGTATGTCTGCTAACCGGTGAGGTAGTCGGATCACCAAGGTGGCAAGTGAATTGACGGTATTGATGACGTCGTGCATGACCCGGCAAATGGTTGCATGGCCGCGTTGAAACTGCTCCATGAGATCACGGACGACCATACCATGCGTGACGCATTGTAGCCAGATGAAGAGTTTCTCCTCAACTGACAAGCGAGAATCTCTCAACGCCGTGTACCGCCGGATGATGTTGACAATGGCATACCACGAGTCACGGCTCATCCTCATCATGTTGAAAATGCGTAAGGGGTGTCCCCTATGGAGTTCATGTAGCCACGCTAGTCCAGAATAGGATCAGTCGTGCATCCTCTACCTCAAGCTGTGGCAAGAGATCCGCAGCGTGACCTCTTCGACGAGTGAGAACACTAGCACATGCAGAAGGAGTTGTACTTGTACCGCTTGTCGAATAACATCGGCACGTGCTTGTCTTCTGTTGTTGTCCATGGCGTGATTTGGCAGAACATGAGTGGAAAAATGAGTAACTGCCATTTCGCACCCACCTCAAAAAGCGACGGTCAACCGTGCTGCATCACTTGCGGCGACGAAGTCCCAACGGCCACTGGAGTGCGCTACGACGACATATGGCGACTCGATCGTCAGTGGTCGTTGGGGTTGTTCGAGGTCAGAGACCCAGGAGCAAATCCTCGCGTGTGCAACCCGTTGGCTGAAAAGAAAGTGGAACCCCGATTTTGGCGGTTAAAAAAAAATTGAACCGTTTCGTTAACGCCAAGGGGGATTGGTTGCCACTACAGTTCCATCTAACCGCACTTTCAAAGCACATCACTGAATACAAAATAACCAGCAAAGGATCGCGGCACAAGTC
>SZWC01007078.1:10347-26244 GCA_023375785.1 Penium margaritaceum
CCTCACCTTATTTTATCCATTCGCCCACCATCCGGGCAATCGAGAAAAAAGGGGTGGGGGCGAGTAATAACACTCCAAAAAGGGGTATGACTGAAAGAGAGTGAAAAAAAAAGGGGAGAAAAAGCAGTTGAAAAAAAAAGGGAGAGTGAGGGTGCAAAAGAAGAATATAACAAAAAAAGGGGGGGGGGAGGAAAAGACGATTTCAACCAAACGTACGGGACCATCGAGTAGCCCGTCATCTCACCGACAGCTGCACTTGCAGCAACCACTGCAGCATCAGCGGCGGTTGCAGCAGCGCTTGCAGTTTCACCCTCTGCACCGACAACGGATTGTGTTGTCGGCGGCGATTTCCGCTTCGAGACCTGTCGTGGACCGGCGTCTCCCTGGGGCCCGTGGATTGGTGCGCGCACTTCACCCCGTAGGCACGCCGGCGGATTTGAGTCTTACCGTCTCCGAGGGCTGGGTCGTCTACTGCTTGGAGCAGCAGCCACACTTACAGCCGCCACCCCTTCTCGTCTTGGAGCAGTCTTTGCTCCATTCGTGGCAGCAGCATTGGTCGCCGCAGCTAGTCAGACTCTCGTCTCCGGGTGTGCTGTGGTAGTGCAGCTCTTCCCGTCTGGTCACGTTTGCAGACCCGGACGCCGTGACCTCCAGGCGTGATAGTACCTGCGGACCTCATTCTCTCCCGTGACTTGGTGTTTACCACCGGGAGTAGGTGCCCTCGGCACCTATCCATCGTCCAGCGCACGAGATGAGTGCGCGGACGTGTGAGCAGGCGCGCTGCGCATTCGCCTGCTACTATTGTGGTGATGGACGTCATGGTTGGCGTTGCTGTTGGACGCGCCCTCCCGACTGGCATCCACCTTGGCTACAGNGACCACATCTCCTCCATCATCTCCTCCTTCTTCATCCGATGATGTCCCTTCAGCTTCACCTGCCAGCCAGTCCGAGGCTGACACCATCCTTTCGATCCTCCACTCTGCTGTGACCACGCCGCCACCCCGCGATGACTTGTCTTCCAGCAGTCGTTCATGTCGAGTGACTCTACGACGTCGTCGTCAGCGCTCTGCACGGCGTGCTCACGCCGGTGTTGATACATCCTCCACCTCCTCGGCCTCCATTGCTGTACCTATCGAGGGGGAGTGTGGTTACCGCGCATTGCGTGATGCGACAGTAGCGACATGATCCGCAATTGGGTCGAGGGGGAGTGAGTCTGATCCCGACATGGAGGTCATGGTGCAGACTTGCGTATCATCGAGCTCGACTTCCACGTCCGCGCTGGATCCAGATCTTCTACAGCAGCAGCTTGCGTCAGGAGGTGTCCAGGCCCGGCGTCCCTGGGCTATGCCACTCGTGGCTCCTACCGGTGGCGGCCCGGCGGTGGCACACGTGTCCGGTATGGATCGGGATGCATCTTTGGGAGTTTTGGCGGAGTTTGTACATCAGGCTCACACGATTCCGGCGGAGGTTCCAGTGAAGGAGATCTGCGTGTCATCGAGGTTGACATCCACGCTGGGACAGGAGCCAGACGTTTTGCAGCAGCAGAACGTCTGGTATCAGAGCTGCAGCACCAGCTCTGATACCAAATTGGAAAATAATTTTAGGGCATGTAGGCCCATGCAAGCACGAACATGAGCTCTGTGTGTGAGTGCGATGCAAGACGGCAAGAATTTGGCTAAGTCTGGAACGCTGAACATAAAGAACAAGGAGAGTTTACAAATGAGCCCCTAGCGGGCTTATATAGGGGCGCTGGCAGCTAACCGCATCGGGCCCCGTCACCCCTGCTGAACCGAAATGACTCAACAGGGAGAACACACTACATACACCACGAGAGCAACAAAGGTGGTCTCCTCGAGGCACTGGAACAGCTCGCCGAGTGCCCGGGTCTCGACCACCGAGAAAATATGAGCAGTGTCAAAACATCTCGGAATCAACGTCCAGACATCACAAACGGCTTTCCGAACATCGGAAGCCCCACAATAGCCATCGGGTCTCCTCGTCGCACCGGTACAGTCAACCGGGTGCGCGGGTCTCAACCCACCGAGAAAACTCTCCCACCTCCTGACAAGCCAACATGGCTCTCGGAACACATCGACCGCGTCTCGCCAGCGCTGTCGTAGGTGCTGGAGAAGTCTCGGTGCAGTCCGGAGGCCCGTCGTGTCGTCACGCCCTCCTCTGCCATATACCCCAAATGTGGGTATATCGGTAAACTAGCAGTGTCGGTCGTGACGGGTGGAAGCCACACAAACAAACACATCTAATGGCCGCTGTTAGAAACCATTACTCTGGATGTCCATCGTAGAAAAAGTGAGTACTAGAAAAAAAAGAATACTACGCATACCCACTTTCTGTTGTGCTTTGTGCCGTTCCTGTACAGTTTACTGTGACCACTCGGCCGTGTCCATACTCATGCAGATCCCTGAGGCAGGCGGCCCTGGTGACACCGGCGGGACGACAGGCGGCGGACTACCCGCCTGGAGCTGACCGACCACTGTTCCAGAGCCCCAGATGTCACCGGGACTCCTTGCTGTGCCTCCTACGTCTTACAGGCGCCTTTCGGCGGACTGGGCATGAGGTCCATTTGCATGTTTTTGCATTGTTAACTCACTGTCAGTCAATGGATGCATGCATGTGACTAGTCGCTGCGTCCGTCTTTTGATTCTGCACGTCTAGGTTCAGACGGCGTAGGATTCTGACATGTGTGCGCAGAGTTATGGCCAAAACAGTGGTTTTGGGCCGGTTTTAGGACAGCTCTTGGACTGCCGCGTGCGACACCCGCCGTGCGCCGCGGCAGGTATTCATGCCCTGGACCTGTCGTCATTTCTCTCTGCATATGCTATAATGAAGCATTCTGACACTGTGCCTTGTGTCTCCTAGCCAAACCCTTGCCGTTGTGTGTAGGACCTGTGACTGTCGTCACCGTCTGACTTGGCACTGACGCCCGGTCAACGACTGTGTTGCTAGGAAGCTTCCACGTACTTTCTCACTTTCCACACCCGTTGAAGTTGCACAACATTGAACATGACCCAATTCTTGGCCCGCGCTGCAAGACAATGTAGCAGATAACATCGACAGAAGACCACACATTGACGCGCTTTCACTCTGAAGTTCATTGGAAAAAGGAAACTTGCACAGGTTAGAAAGAAAAAAGAAACCATGTAGAAACCAACTTTGAATCTATGCAGACAAGTATAGCTGAGGTGCTAGGTCACATGTACTAATCCACATCTGAACGTGCACGGGTAAGCCGTGCACAAAACATATGACCTCACATGCAGGGCAATCTGTCCCTTCATTGAACTCCTGACATGCACCATGCAATACTTGTCCAAAGGAGGACGCGCACATGCAAGTGCATGGGTTGGCTACTTGAATTCTGGCCTCTTCACTCTCTGTGTCCCCTAGGTTGATATTGCCCAACTTAAAATAGATGACACCTCCGTTGGTACCACCCGTGTCATGGGCCACGTGTGATCTGACCTTAAGCCGGTGCACTCTAATCCTTGGTTGTCGCTTGACCACGGTCTTCATCAGTACATGGATCGGCCTCTGTTGGTTTGTGTGGCTTCCACCCTTCACGATCGACACTGCTAGTTTACAGATATACCCACATTCGAGGTGTTGTGCTTTATGCCGTTCCTGTACAGTTTACTATGACCACTCGGCCGTGTCCATACTCGTGCAGACCCCTGAGGCAGGCGGCCTTGGTGACACCGGCGCGAAGACAGGCGGCGGACTACTCGCCTGGAGCTGACCGACCACTGTTCCAGAGCTCCAGATGTCACCGAGACTCCTTGCTGTGCCTTCTACGTCTTGCAGGCGCCTTTCGACGGACTGGCCATGAGGCCCATTTGCATGTTTTTGCATTGTATACTCGCTGTCAGTCGATGGATGCATGCATGTGACCAGTTGCTACGTCCGTCTTTTGATTCTGCACGTCTAGGTTCAGACGGCGTTGGATTCTGACATGTGTGCGCAGAGTTACGGCCAAAACAGTGGTTTTGGGCCGGTTTTAGGACAGCTCTTGGACTGCCGCGTGCGACACCCGCCGTGCGCCGCGGCAGGTATTTATGCCCTGGACCTGTCAGTTGTCATTCCTCTCTGCATTTGCTATATTGAAGCATTCTGACACTGTGCCTTGTGTCTCCTAGCCAAACCCTTGCCGTTGTGTGTACGACCTGTGACTATCGTCATCGTCTGACCAAGCACTGACGCCCGGTCAACGGCTGTGTTGCTAGGAAGCTTCCACGCAATTTCTCATGGTATCAGAGCAGAGAGACAGTTCTCACTCAGCTGCGCAGCAGAGACGCAGCAGAGCAGCAGCAGTGAGAGTCACCGCTGTAGCAGACCTTCTGGGACCTGTTGGAGATGGCCGGTCGCCGTCCACGTACTCCACCCACCACATGAGATCACAGCTGCTGAGGCAGCAGCAGCGGCGCGTACCGCCACGCAGAGGTGTGTGGCGGCTGCGGTGCGTGCAGCCGCCCCTCCCTCCACAGCCACAGCAGTAGAGCAGTAGCAGCAGAGGCGGCGGCGGCAGCAGCGCAGCAACAGCGTAGCAGCAAGCCGGCCACAGCAGCGTGGCAGCAGCGGCGGCAGCAGCAGCGCAGCAGCAGCGTCGGCAGCAGCAGCGCAGCAGCGGCAGCGGCACAGCAGCAGCAGCGGCAGTCGCGGTGGTAGCAGCAGCGCAGCAGTGGCAGCAGCAGCAGCGCGCGGCGGCGGCAGCCAGCAGCAGCGCGCGGCGTCGTCAGCCAGCAGCAGCTGCAGCGCGCAGCATAAGCGCCGCGCGCAGCAGCAGCCACCGCGCGCAGCAGCAGCAGCAGCAGCAGCAGCAGCGCAGCCGCTGCTGCCACCGCTGCACACGCAGCTACGCAGCTGCTGCTGCAGCTGACAGCAGAGCTGCAACAGCAGCTGGGCGGAAGCTGCTGCGCAGCTTCCGCGGAGCTGCCGTGCGCCACCGCGCAGCGACAGAACTGTGACCAGAAAAAAAAGGGAAGGGGAAGAGCTGACGTCAACATTGTTGATTGCTGACGTCATCAAGTCGTGCTGACGTCAGCAACCACTTGCTGACGTCACCATCACACTTAGCCAAATTTTCACCCGGAAAGTCAAAAGTTGCCAGCGTTTCAACTCTCCAAGAAATGCAGACGGTTTTTAAATCCGGCAAACTTGACCTGTCGTCCCATAGTGAGCAGCGACATGAGTTCGCCCGACGACAAAGACAAGGGACCAGGTGATCCCTCCTCCTCTTCTTCAGGAGTATTGAGCCTTCGCTCGCAGGCCATTGAGGACCTGCGCAGCCAGCAGGAGGAGATGCATCGTCTGCAGCGAGAGCAGACTGACGCGATCCGCACGCTGACTGAGCTCCTACGCGCTCAGTCCACGGCTCCTCCGCGGATTTCTGAGGGAGCTGCCGGCGTTGTGGCCTCCACCCAGCACTCGGCTCAGGTGCCCGTGACAGGTGCCCCGCCTGCTTCACCTCGTGGTGTGGTTTCCCCACCACCTGCTGACTTCCTTGATGACGAGCCATTCATGCCAGGCTTTGAGGATGACTCCCAGGAGCGGGAGATTTGTCTCCTACAGGAGTGCCTCCGTCAGCTGCAGACGGGTATCCGACCTCCACCCGTGTCCCCGATACGACCGTTGCCTGACTTCCCTGGTGATCACCCCCTTCCAGGAGTTTTCTTCGTCTCTCGCCCTCCTCAGCCTACGGTTGCTCTCCCCACGGAGCGGCAGCCAAAGGACTTTGAGGCACCACCTCCACGGTACATCAGCGAGGATGGATTTGACTGCTGGGAGATCCTGCTTGAGGTGTGGGCCACTTCCGAGGGAGTGTGGCCTTACTACCACAGCCCATACCAGCCTACAGATCCAGCACAGGTGCTGACAACAGCGAGGGCCATGCGAGGACTTCTCTACGCCATGCCACGCGAGACTGGTGTTGACTTCCGCCCCTTCCTCGGCGAGGTAGGCACAGGCACCGGAGCTGATCCGCGTGGAGGTTGGGATCTGGCGTTGTCCCTACTGGCCACAGAGACGTACGCCACGTGTGCGTCACACATTCCTGCTTTCCACTTGCTACGTCAGGGACCAGCGGAGCCTGCGGCGGATTAATGGCGACGCGCCATGCGTATCTACACGCGTCTAGGGACCTCAGGGGGCACACAGCTGTGGGCACTTCGGACGATGATGCTCCGAATTCGCCTTGCGTACACCGACATATTCACACGGTACAATGATGCTGCTCTCGAGCCTTTCTCAGTCACCTTGCAGCTGCTCCCTTGGGCCCACCAGCGTTTCCTCCAGGTGATGTCGGCCCGCGAGGCAGCAGTAGCACATCAGGAGACTTCCCTCGCTGCAGCAATCCTCGCCTCACCACCATCTTCCCTCCTGCAGTCACCCTCATCTACCTCCATCACGACCTCATCTTCCTCCTCCTCTTCGACCCCGTCTACACCCACGCAGACGCAGGGCGTTGTTGCAGCCGCCCAGGGGAAGAAGAAGAATAGGAAGCGCGGATCGGGTTAGCAGCAATCGTCATCCGGTGGTAGCAGTGGCCGTTCCGTGCACTGCTACAACTGTGGAGGTGCCCATCGCTACACTAAGTGCCAACAGTCGCTTTACTGGGAGCGCATCACTCAGGCTGCCCATGCTGCCAGCACGGCGTCAGACATGTCGACCGCACACTCCTCTGGACGCGCGGCAACCACGACTGCAGCTGTTCTTGCATCCTCACCGGCGAGCAGCAGTGATCCAGACCCACGTGACCGCACCATCGCCGAGCTCCGTCATCTTCTAGCACTTCGCTTTCAGGGAGGTGTGAGTGTGTTGTCATCGTCGAGTGGGTCACAGACTGCTTGTTCATCCGTCCTCGTGACTCGTGATGACACGTGTGGGGGAGCACAGTCCGCATGTGATGATGATGGGCCTGACTGCACTGACTGGATTCATGAGTCTCACATTCGTGATGTACGTCGTTCCTTCCCACTGATGGCTCAGCGTCCCTCTGATGCCGAGTGTTCCATTGCTCGTTGTACAGTGACGTCCACCAGTCGCGACTNCCGGTGGCACTTGGATCATCAATTCCGGTGCCACCTACCACATGACGTGTCGTCGTAGTGACTTTGTGGTACTTGGTCCCGTCACGACTGTCCGTTCTGTTCGTACAGGCTCTGGTCAGTCCTTACCGGTCCACGGTGTTGGGGTTGTATGCTTTGATGGTCCATCTGGCCCCCTATATCTCTTTGACGTGCTGTTTCTGCCTGATCTTGAGCTCAGCCTGCTGTCTGTGCGTGCCTGCACTCTGATGGGTCTCTCCGTTGAGCACACTGCTGATTTAGCGGCAGTGACTGCTCTTGACACCCGTATCATTGTCCTGCGTGCTTCAGTCGTGGATGATTTGTACCACATTGCTCGGCCCTCCTCCCCTTGCTCTCCCTCCTCCTCTGGCCACGTTTTTGTCACTGGTGTTCTATCACCGGAACACCAGCGGTTGCTTCACCGACGTCTGCATCACGTGGGCTCCGACACTGTGTCGAAGCTCATCCGGACACAGCCCGCTCTTGGTCTTGACGTGGCTTCTTTCGAGAAGCCACCCAAGACTGACTATCGTTTTTGCGCTCACGGAAAGATGCACCGGTGCACTTATCCTGATTCGCGTTCCCGAGCGCTGAGGCCACTCGAGTTGGTCCACTCGGACCTGCTTGGTCCTCTCCCGGTCGAGTCCTTGTCCGAGAGGGGACGGTATGTTCTGACGCTGACTGATGACTTCACCCGGATGCGGTGGGTCTATAGTCTGCGCCAGAAGAGGGACGCCGCCCTTGCGGTTCGGCTCTGGCTTGTGATGGCTGAGCGTCAGTCGCGCCACATGCTACATACTTTTCGCTTGGATCGCGGCGGCGAGTTCCTCGGTGAGATGGAATCCTTCTTTGCTGAGCACGACATTTTTCACCAGGTCTCCGCTCCTGCTACCCCACAGCAGAACGGTGTCTCTGAGCGCTGGAACCGCACCATGGAGGATGCGGTCCGCGCCATGTGGTCTGAGTGTGGTCTACCGGAGTTCTTCGCCTTTGAGGGCTTTGCCTACATGACGTGGGTTCGGAACCGCCTCCCGCATGTTCCAGTTCCGGATCATGTTACACCGTACGAGCTCTGGTTTGGCCACCATGCTGATCTTCGTCTTGAGCGCGTCTGGGGTTCCCTGGCCTCCGTGTGGTACACCGAGGACCAGCAGGGGTCCAAGGTCTCCCCCGGGGGTCGCTTGTGTGCTCTCATCGGCATCTCCCCGAGGTCGAAGGCCTGGCGCTTTTGGGACCCCACTTGCCGTCGTGTCATTGAGTCCCGTGACGCGCTGTTTTTTGAGTCTCTCACATACCATGATCTGGCTTCCATCACAACGCTCTCCGCAGCTCATGTCCCTTCCTGTGAGGGTCCTCAGCAGATGGGGGAGACTTCTCTGCCAGTGACCATTTCTCGTCAGGCTGATGTGTCCGCTCGAGTCCCCTCTCGATCTCCAGCACTTGATGACCCGGCTATCATTGCCGTTGGTCCAGAGATCCCGCCTGCTCAGCCTGTTTCACACCCCACAGGATGCTCTCACACCTCGTGCATGATCACCTGTGTCCACTAGCACCCCTGCTCCGGTGTCTGACCCAGCCCAGCCCACTCNCCTGTGAGGGTCCTCAGCAGATGGGGGAGACTTCTCTGCCAGTGACCATTTCTCGTCAGGCTGATGTGTCCGCTCGAGTCCCCTCTCGATCTCCAGCACTTGATGACCCGGCTATCATTGCCGTTGGTCCAGAGATCCCGCCTGCTCAGCCTGTTTCACACCCCACAGGATGCTCTCACACCTCGTGCATGATCACCTGTGTCCACTAGCACCCCTGCTCCGGTGTCTGACCCAGCCCAGCCCACTCTTGTCCCTACGTCGCCTGACACTCCTATCTCAGTGTCCGCGCCAGCTGTCCCTCCGAGCTCAGTGTCCCCCACATACGCTTCTCCGTGCACGGCATCTTCGGCTGCCGCGTCTCAGCCCTCACCAGCTGTGGTCGTACCTGTCCTTGTGGTCGTACCTGTTCCTGAGCCTGAGGTGCGTCCCTCGACCTCCGGTTACTCCCGTGAGCCCGGTGGTCGCCTTCGACCACTAGATTCCGGAGCTCAGCGAGCGTCGGGTCCGGACCCAGGCGTTCCTCTCGCAGCATCGCGAGCGGTGATCCAGGCACAAAGGCCTTAGGCCTGAGTGTCCGCACTGAGCTTTCAGAGGTACACCTAGCGTGCCCTTTAGGGCACGACCTGGTCACTCGCGAGTTCCATATCGCCTGTGACGCAGCAGCTGATCTCGTAGCCGTCAGACCTGACATTGAGGCGTGTGCACTTGCCACGCAGAGTTCCCCCTCTATGGCGCCTGACCCGGGAACATTGAGGGAGGCTTTGTCATTGCAAGATGCTGAGGCCTGGCAAGTTGCTTGCGAGGATGAGCTTCGCGCCATCCGAGAGCACAGAGTCTACAAGCTGGTCGACCTTCCCCCTGGGAGGAAGGCGATTCAGGTCAAGTGGGTCTTTCACAAGAAAGTGAAGCCGGATGGCTCACTGGAATGCTACAAGGTCCGCTTGGTCATCAAGGGGTTCTCTCAGATTGAGGGAGTTGACTACACTGACACCTTTGCCCCTGTTGGCCGCATGACCTCAGCTCAAGCTCTGTTCGGTGTAGTGGCTTAGCATGAGTGGGAACTACACCAGATGGATGTGAACAATGCGTTCCTCCATGGCTCTTTGGATGAGGAGATTTACGTGGCTCAGCCACCAGGCTTTGAGGACGGTGACAAGGTGTGGCGCTTGCGCAAGTCCTTGTACGGCCTCAAGCAGTCTCCACGGTGTTGGAACCGGGAGATCACTGGCACCTTGACTCGCGCATGATACGTACAAAGCGAGGCAGAGCCCTCACTCTTCATCCTACCGACACCCGAGCGGTTCACCGCCATCCTGGTCTATGTTGATGACCTTCTGATCGCCTCTCCATCCCTGGAGGCCGTGAAGGAGGCCAAGGCCGTCCTGTAGACCGCCTATAGGATGAAGGACCTCGGTCCTGCATCGGTGTTTCTTGGTATGGAGATCGTGCGAGATCGCAGACATTGGAAACTGTTGCTACATCAGGCACGATACGCACGAGTCGTGGAGGAGCACTTTAGCGACCTCCTTGGTGCAGTGCCCACTGCTTCCACACCCCTCACACCTGATGGGCAGGATGCCCTGAAGGTGGATGACCCTACACAGCTGGGGGAGACAGTGGACGTGACCTTGTGCCTCTGTCTTATCGGATCTCTGATGTACCTGGCCACTACCACGCGTCCCGACATCGTGTTTGCCGTCAACCTCTTCGCTTAGTTCTCGCAGGCTCCACGTACAAGAGCTTTGCACGCGGCTGTGCGAGTGGTACGGTACGTGGTCTCCACGCCGTATCTCGGACTCTGTTTTTGTCGGCAGTGTTTGGTAGTCCTTGACGGCTAAACTGACAGCGACTGGGCTTGGAGCCCTGACGGGCGCAATCGCACTGGCTACGTGTTTCTGCTCGGTGGTACCGCTTTGTCTTGGCGAAGCGGGAAGCAGGGCTGCATCGCACGTAGCTCGTCGGAGGCAGAGTATGTGGCTTTGGGGGCAGGGGCTGCTGAGGCAGTTTGGCTGCAGCGCTTGTTTCTTGAGCTTGGGCAGTCAGTACCCGCCATTGTGCTGCATTGCCACAACCAGAGTGCTCTCGCCATTGCGGAGAACTCTGGTGTTTTTCATGCTCACACAAAGCACATTGCGGTTGAGCATCACTTCGTTCGTGATCTGGTGGAGCGACGCGTGATCTCCATCATGTGGGTTGGCACTGACTTGCAGCGNTTTGTCTTGGCGAAGCGGGAAGCAGGGCTGCATCGCACGTAGCTCGTCGGAGGCAGAGTATGTGGCTTTGGGGGCAGGGGCTGCTGAGGCAGTTTGGCTGCAGCGCTTGTTTCTTGAGCTTGGGCAGTCAGTACCCGCCATTGTGCTGCGTTGCGACAACCAGAGTGCTCTCGCCATTGCGGAGAACTCTGGTGTTTTTCATGCTCACACAAAGCACATTGCGGTTGAGCATCACTTCGTCCGTGATCTGGTGGAGCGAAGCGAGATCTCCATCATGTGGGTTGGCACTGACTTGCAACGTGCTGATTTCTTGACGAAGGCACTTGCCCGCGGAAAGTTCCTGGTGGCCATTCGTTCTGTTGGGCTTCGCCCCGTGCGTGACAGTGGTTGAGTGTGGGATGTATGTTGGCGTCTCATCTGTCTGTGTCACTCATTATGTGGTTGTACCAGTGCTGCACGCGTATGGACATGCGTACCATCGGGTCATGGGGGAGTGTTGTGCTTTATGCTATTCCTGTACAGTTTACTATGACCACTCGGCCGTGTCCATACTTATGCAGATCCCTGAGGCAGGCGGCCCTGGTGATACCGGCGCGACGATAGGCGGCGGACTACCCGCCTGGAGCTGACCTACCACTGTTGCAGAGCCCCAGATGTCACCGGGACTCTTTGCTGTGCCTTCTACGTCTTGTAGGCGCCTTTCGGCGGACTGGCCATGAGGCCCATTTGCATGTTTTTGCATTGTATACTCGCTGTCAGTCGATGGATGCATGCATGTGACCAGTCGCTACATCCGTCTTTTGATTCTGTACGTCTAGGTTCAGACGGCGTTGGATTCTGACATGTGTGCGCAGAGTTACGACCAAAACAGTGGTTTTGGGCCGGTTTTAGGACAGCTCTTGGACTGTCGCGTGCGACACCCGCCGTGCGCCGCGGCAGGTATTTATGCCCTGGACCTGTCAGTTGTCATTCGTCTCCGCATGTACTGTATTGAAGCATTCTGACACTGTGCTTTGTGTCTCCTAGCCAAACCCTTGCCGTTGTGTGTACGACCTGTGACTGTCGTAACCGTCTGACCAGGCACTGACGCCCGGTCAACGGCTGTGTTGCTAGGAAGCTTCCAGGCACTTTCTCACGGGGTATATGGCAGAGGAGGGCGTGACGACACGACGGGCCCCGGACTGCACCGAGACTTCTCCAGCACCTACGACAGCGCCGGCGAGACGCGGTCGATGCGTTTCGGCAGCCATGTGGACTGGTCAGGAGGTAGGAGAGTTTTCTCAGTGGGTTCAGACCCGCGCACCCGGTTGACTGTACCGGTGCGACGAGGAGACCCGATGGCTATTGTGGGGCTTCCGATGTTCGGAAATCCGTCTGTGATGTGTGGACGTGGATTCCGAGTTGTTTTGGCATTGCTCATGTTTTCTTGGTGGTCGAGACCCTGGCACTCGGAGAGTTGTTCCGGTGCCTCGAGGAGACCGCCTTTGTTCCTCTCGTAGTGTATGCAGTGTGCTCTCCCTGTTGACTCATTTGGGTTCAGCAGGGGTGACGGGGCCCGGTGCGGTTAGCTGCCAGCGCCCGTATATAAGCCCGCTAGGGGCTCATTTGTAAATTCTCCTTGTTCTTTATATTCAGCGTTCCAGACTTAACCAAATTCTTGCCGTCTTCCATCGCACTCACACACAGAGCTCATGTTCGTTTTTGCATGGGCCTACATGCCCTAAAAATCATTTCAAATGTGGTATCAGAGCACAGGGGGGCGTGTGAGCAGCAGAAGCAGCAGTAGTGGGCGGAACACTAAGGGAACGCGCCACGTGGCGCCACGCCAATAGCAGCGTGAGGGAGTGCAAAGCGACTGCACGTGAACGCCACAGGGGCGGTGAGCCGCGCACAACAGCTGTAGTAGTAGAAGCAACAGCAGTAGCACACGTTGGCAGCAGCAGCGTGCACGAGCAGTAGCGACACAGCGGCAGCTTGCAGCCGTGGCAGCAGCGAGCAGCAGCAGCGAGCAGAAGTAGCAGCGTGTAGTAGCAAGCAGCGACGCAACAGTAGCAGAAGCAGCAGCAGCAGCTTTAGCAGTAGCAGCAGCAGCAGTAGCAGCAGCAGCAGCAGCCGCAGCAGCAGCAGCAGCAGCAGTGTGCAAAGCGCAAGGAAACAAAAAAAAAAAGAAGCAGCAGCGGCGACAACATCAATTAGTAGCAGTAGCAGCTGTTGCGCAGAGTAGCAGCAGCAGCAGCGACGGAAGCTACAGCAGTAGCAGCAATCGCAGCAGCTGCACCCGCCGCTGGAGCTGCTGCTGCTGGAGGGCCTCGTAGCCCTCCTGTGAGGGCCCCCTCGTCCCCCATCAGGGGGCCTTTCCAAGGGGGGGGAGCCCTTCGGCCCCTTACGTCCCCCCCTTCCCCTTCTTTAGAGGGGGGGCCCTCCGAGGGCACCGTCGTGCCCCTCCGAGGGGCCCCTCGGAGGGGCTCGTCGGCCCCGTCGGCCAACGGACGGAGGGGCCAACGGTGGAGAGGGGCGGACCCCCCCCCCTCGGCGGCCACTGGCTCACTCGCTCACTCGCTCGCTCAGCGAGCGAGCGAGCGAGCGAGCGTGTACGGGTGGGAGGGCCGGACAGGTCGGACGCCCCTCCCCCCTTTTCCTTATTGTGGTTACGTAGTAACCCTATGCAATCGGTTCGGTGTCCAAGAATCAGCGCTGACGTCAGAAAATCCGCTGCACAAGGACTTCCGCGATGGCAATTCTGTCTGCGGTCGGTATTTTTGTCCACCGACAGCCCATTGAGTATTTTCTAGGTATTTGTTTCACCACTTCTGTTACGTCCGGAAGACAAGTCCTCTCTGATTGCGATTTTCCCTGCGGAAGCGACTCCCAGTCTGAGAAATGCGTGCAAATCGGACAGACGTCGCGCAGCAACCAGGGTTTTTTCCGAAACAGATACCGGACATTGCAAGCAAGCACTTGACTTCACCGGCGACGACTTCTCGGACAGGAGGGGAAGGTCGAGCAAAACTCGTTTCCAAGGCAGATAACATGTTTGAACCTGGTTTTAGTCTACTACTACGTAACCCCGATGCAAGCCTGCGTGCAGCCAATGCCACTAGTTTTCTCTGTTCGCCCACCTGAGGGGCAATCGAGAAAAAGGGGAGGGGGCGAGTAACAAGAACTACAAAAGGGGTACGCCTGAAAAAGATTGAAAAGAGAAAAAAAAAGGAGGGGGTAGCCGAGGGCAAGAAAGAGAAGAAGAAAAAAAAAAGGGGGGGGGTGGTGGGTGCGGACACGACACACTTAAAAAGGGGCCGGGAAAAAAAAAACAAAAGTGGGAATCGTCCAAATACTACCGCCCCAGCAGCAGCTTTTGTCGCAGCCATAGCGGTGGCGGGTGGAGTTGCAACGACTACTTAGTGAGGGGCAGTTGCNAAAGATTGAAAAGAGAAAAAAAAAGGAGGGGGTAGCCGAGGGCAAGAAAGAGAAGAAGAAAAAAAAAAGGGGGGGGGTGGTGGGTGCGGACACGACACACTTAAAAAGGGGCCGGGAAAAAAAAAACAAAAGTGGGAATCGTCCAAATACTACCGCCCCAGCAGCAGCTTTTGTCGCAGCCATAGCGGTGGCGGGTGGAGTTGCAACGACTACTTAGTGAGGGGCAGTTGCAGCTACGTTTCTACTTCGTCCTTCCCCATTCATGACGGCTTGTGCGTCGGCGGCTATTTCCACTTTGAGACGTGTCCTGGACTGGCGTCTCCCTGGGGCCCGTGGATTGGTGCGCGCACTTCACCCCGTGGGATCGACGACGGATTCGAGTCTTACCGTCTCCGAGGGCTGGGTCGTCTACCACTTGGAGCAGCAGCCACACCTGCAAACGCCACCCCTTCTCGTCTTGGAGCAGTCTTTGCTCCATTCGTGGCAGCAGCATTGGTCGCCGCGGCTAGTCGGACTCTCGTCTCCGGATGCGCTGTGGTAGTGCAGCTCTTCCCGTCTGGTCACGTTTGTTGACCCGAACGCCGTGACCTCTAGGAGTGATAGTACCTACAAGCCTCATTCTCTCCCGTGGCTTGGTGTTTGCCACCGGGAGTAGGTGCCCTCGGCACCTATCCATCGTCCAGTGCATGAGATGAGTGCGCGGACATCTGAGTAGGCACCCTGCGCATTCACCTGCTACCACTGTGGTGATGGACGTCATGGTTGGCGTCGCTGTTGGACGCGCCCTCCTGGCTGGCATCCACCTTGGTTACAGCCTCGTTCGAGCCTGCGTCCTCCACAGCATACGGATCTGCCGGCGTTGGTAGATCCCCTAGGTGGACCTCTGGTGAGCATATTCGCTGAGATCCATGGCCTCCCGCAGACGGTGCAGCAGCTCTGTGACCTTGTTGTCACTGAGCGTGCTTCTGGTATTCGTTCGTTGACGGCCTCTTCGATCACATCTCCTCCATCCTCTCCTCCTTCCTCATCCGATGGTGTACCTTCAGCCCCATCTACCAGCGAGTCTCAGGCTGTCACCATCCTTTCGATCCTCCACTCTGTTGTGACCACGACGCCACCTCGCGATGACATGTCTTCATGTAGTCGTTCCAGTCAAGTGGCCCCGCGACGTCGGCGTCAGCGCTCCGCACGCCGTGCTCGCGCCAGTTTCGATACATCCTCCACCTCCTCGGCTTCCATTGCTGTACCTGTCGAGGGGGAGTGTGGTCATCAGACAGTGCCTATGCCCGTAGCGACAGTAGCCGTACCCCCGCCGTCCCACCGTGCCTTAGCGTCAGCCGAGGCAGATGCAGATGACAGGGTGGCAGTACATGACGTGGAGTCTGATCCCGCCATGGAGGTCATGGTGCAGATTTGCGTATCATCGAGCTCGACTTCCACGTCCGGGTTGGATCCAGATCTTCTATAGCAACAGGTTGCGTCAGGAGGAGTGCGGGCCCGGCGTCCCTCGGCGGTGCCACTCGCGGCTCCTACCAGTGGCGGCTCGGCGGTGGCACATGGGTCCCGTACGGATCAGGATGCCTCTTGCGGACTTTTGGC
>SZWC01007078.1:27114-61870 GCA_023375785.1 Penium margaritaceum
CGCCGTCCCGCCGTGCCTTAGCGTCAGCCGAGGCAGATGCAGATGACAGGGTGGCAGTACATGACGTGGAGTCTGATCCCGCCATGGAGGTCATGGTGCAGACTTGCGTATCATCGAGCTCGAATTCCACGTACGGGCTGGATCCAGATCTTCTACAGCAGCAGGTTGCGTCAGGAGGAGTGCGGGCCCGGCGTCCCTCGGCGGTGCCACTCGCGGCTCCTACCAGTGGCGGCTCGGCGGTGGCACATGGGTCCCGTACGGATCAGGATGCCTCTTGCGGACTTTTGGTGGATTTTGTGCAGCAGGCTCACACGAGCCCGACGGAGGTTCTAGTGCAGGAGATATGCGGGTCATCGAGATCGACATCCACGCTGAGACAGGAGCCGGACGTTCTTCAGCAGCAGGCTACCTCAGGAGGAGTGCAGGCACGGCGTCCCTGGACGATGCCACTCGCGGCTCCGTCCGGTGGAGGCCCAGGACTTTTGGGGGAGAGTGTGCAGACGACTCACACGAGTCCGGCGGATGTTGGAGTACTTGGGACTTGCATGTCATGGAGGTCGACATCTACGCTGGGGCAGCAGCCAGAAATTTTGCAGCAGCAGGTTGCATCACGAGGAGGGCAGGTCTCATGTGCCTTGGTGATGCCACTCGCGACTCTGATCAGTAGCGACCTGGCGGCAACAGAGGAGTATTGTGCAGATAGGGATGTCCCATACGGATTTCTGGGGACGTTGGCGCACGGGACTCATACTAGCCCGACAGCGGTCGCTGTACATGAGCAGAGTCGACCGGCTGGTCTGTTAGAGGTTGAGGCGTTCTTGAGAGCAGCAGTTCTCAGAGAGGTCACCAGGACATATGCTATTGATGGCTCGGATTTGGCCGAGTCTTGAGATGCTTGAGCGTGTGGTGGTTGGAGCGGACGATGCATTGGCAGCATTTCAAGTTATGTTACCACGTCTTGAACGTGTGCACGAATGCAAGCGTTCTTTTTCTTGCACTGTGCAGTTGATTTCTGGTTTGTGTAGCTTCCATGGCACTGGTTCTTCTCCACGGCTGTTTTCTTGGAGATGAATGGCTCTAATTGCTCGATCGGACATGTCGGTGGCCATGACATAACCCACCATTGGATCCACCAACCATAGGGATGGCATGGAGGTAAGAGCATTTCTCAAAGAGCTAAAGGCTTCTAATTCACTGTCTCCCCAACACCAATTGATTGTTCTATGAGTAACAGATGCACTGACAGCTGGGTATAATCCTTTAAGAATCAAGGAGTTTAGTTGCACAATTCCACAAAGACCTGTACGTCCCAAGAATTGGTCTATGTCGGCCAATCAACGACTGCCTTTGCTTTCTTCAAGTCCATGGTGATTTGTCCGTTGCAAATGATGTGGCCCGAAAACTCAATCAAACAGTGATCGAGGTCGCACTTTGAGATACTTCATACATTTTCTCTCTTTGTAGAATCTCAATAACTTCGTGGAGATGTCCGCTATCCTCCTCCTGGGTGGGACTATCAATTTGGATATCGCCAAAACACATTACAAAGTCGGCAAGTGACAGTAAAATGAATTTCATTCTTTTTACAGCAGACACAACAGGCTCCATCGCCTCATCTACGCTACCTGAGGACCAGCTTCAGCGTGAGGAGTCGTCCAGGTTCCCACAGCCTCCAGGTTCCCGTACACACGGAGCAGTGACATACACGACGTAGTCAGATGATGGTCCTCACTTTATCATCGAGCAGGTGGCAGCGACCAGCCTTCCCGGCGAGACAGTGCGTGAGCGTCAGCTGCGCTTGTTGGTCGCCTTGACGGACATTGTTGAGCCGGAGCCCTGTACACCTATGTCCATTACGGCGGCAGTCGAGGATATTGGAGCAGATCCATACATGCCGATGGAGTCACCTCGTCAGCAGGAGCTGAGTTTTGCCCCCTCGGTTTCACTTGTTGGTGACCCTACCGATCACATCGACGCCGAGGGTGGTAGTACATGCACTGACGATGTTTCCACATGCTCTATGGACTCTGACGACTCCTCCTTCTCCTTCTCTCTCGGCATGCGACCGCTCACTCCTTGCATGACAGACACGAGCTGTGATGTGGATTCAACACCTGCAGTTGCATCCGATGTTCCAGCGTCTCAGCATGTTGTGAGCTTGGTTGACCCCCAGAAGGATGTAGCTGCACCAGTTCTATCGTCTTTAGCAGCAGAGATGCAGATGGCGCTGTACTCACGAGTTGTGGAGTCTACATTTGCAGCATCCAGTGAGGCAGAGTTTATTCTACACCAGGTCGACATGGGCCACCTTGACATGTCCGAGGCAGATTATGCTGATCTGCAGGAGCGTGTAGTCATGCTACAGTGGAAGATGGTGGCAGCGCGTGAGCGATTCTCAGAGGAGGGCAGCATCACTGGTACCAGCAGGAGCCTTCCGGCAGCAACAGTGATGCTGAGCGTGCCTTCGGCTTCCGCCATCTCGGCTTCTGTCGACCCCATCATCGCTCCTCCTTCTTCTGCTGCCGTCACGCACTTTCATCCACCCGACTCACCTGCCCCATCTTCATCTTCATCCACGAGTGGTGATCCGGTTCATCGCTCCAGCTCTCCTCTTTTGGCAGTACACCCTTGTGTCTCAGGGTGTCCTATCCCATATCGGAGGCCAGCTCCGCGACTTCATCCACGCACGCATACTGCTCGCCCATTCCCGTTCCTCCGGCGCACACAGATGCATTGCGGCAGTGCGAAGGCAGGAGAGACTGTGAGTTGGGACCCTTGGCAGTCACGCGAGGACTGGTATACCCCAGGTGATGCGGATTCACGTGAGTTGTAGCCGGAGATACCACTTCGTCTTTGAGGGAGGGAGTCGACTCGCAGGTGACAGGGGGAGCTGTCTCTACATGATGGATACACCACATGACTCATCGCGCAGGATCTGTTTAGCTACGACATCAGCATCTCCATCGAGGACATCGCTGCCAGGTTCATCTGCCCAGGGGGAGTGTTGTGTGGACCTCAACCTGACGCGACACCGTGGGAGATGCATGGCGAGGTCCATGCTCTGTTGTGAGCATCTACAGCATCTCGCATGTGCCTCACGCTACGTGCCTGCACAGCTGCACATAGATGGTAGCACACAATTGGTCGAGACCCGGACACTTGGTGCATTGCACCACTGTCACGAGGAGACCATGTGATCGTGTGTCTTAGTGTGTCGCTATATTGTGTGTGGCATTGTGCATGCGAGCTTTTGGTCGAGACCCGGACACGTGGTGCATTGCACCCGTGTTACGAGGAGATCCTCCCTTGATCCTGTGTTTGGATGATGATATCATTGAGTTGAATTGCTCTTAGTGGTTGAGACCCGGACCCTGGTACCGCCAGTGTCACGAGGAGACCATCTTGTCCTCTGACATGTGTATGATGTGCATTACACTCGTTTGTGTGCGTGTGCATCACTCCTCTCATGGTCGAGACCCAGACACTTGGTGGGCTGTGCCAGTGTCCAGGGAGACCCTAGATGGATAGCAGACGAGTGTGTGTGTGTTTGTGCGAGTTGACTCATGCATATTATGGCTTGCCATGCATTGTTGTTCCATGCCTTCGCNTGTGTTTGGATGATGATACTATTGAGTTTGATTGCTCGTAGTGGTCGAGACCCGGACCCTGGTACCGCCAGTGTCACGAGGAGACCATCTTGTCCTCTGACATGTGTATGATGTGCATTACACTCGTTTGTGTGCGTGTGCATCACTCCTCTCATGGTCGAGACCCAGACACTTGGTGGGCTGTGCCAGTGTCCAGGGAGACCCTAGATGGATAGCAGACGAGTGTGTGTGTGTTTGTGCGAGTTGACTCATGCATATTATGGCTTGCCATGCATTGTTGTTCCATGCCTTCACTCATTCGTTCTGGCGTGGACGGCTATGTCTGCCATGAGGAGTGTTGGTTTGTGTGGCTTCCACCCGTCACAACCGACACTGCTAGTTTACCGATATACCCACATTTGGGGTATATGGCAGAGGAGGGCGTGACGACACGACGGGCCTCCGGACTGCACCGAGACTTCTCCAGCACCTACGACAGCGCTGGCGAGAGGCGGTCGATGCCTTCCGGCAACCATGTGGGCTTGTCAGGAGGTAGGAGAGTTTTCTCGGTGGGTTCAGACCCGCACACCCGGTTGACTGTACCGGTGCGACGAGGAGACCCGATGGCTATTGTGGGGCTTCCAATGTTCGGAAAGCCGTCTGTAATGTCTGGATGTTGATTTCGAGATGTTTTGGCACTGCTCATATTTTCTCGGTGGTCGAGACCCGGGCACTCGGAGAGTTGTTTCGGTGCCTCGAGGAGACCACCTTTGTTACTCTCGTGGTGTATGCAGTGTGTTCACCCTGTTGACTCATTTGGGTTTAGCAGGGGTGACGGGGCCCGGTGCCGGCGCCCCTATATGAGCCCGGTATGGGCTCATTTGTTAATTCTTCTTGTTCTTTATATTCAACGTTCCAGACTTAGCCAAATTCTTGCCGTCTTGCATCGCACTCACACACAGAGCTCATGCCCATCTTTGCATGGGCTTGCATGCCCTAAAAATAATTTCCAATTGCTTCACCTGCACAGATGGCATAAAAAAAACATCCAATGGTTAAAACTGAGAACTAAACACAGTCGTAGCAATGGACACGTCAACAGCAGTGGACACACACATTACCTATAGTCACACACAACCGTCTCTACACATCCGCTTGCGTCAAAGTGGCTCCTCATTCTCAGAGGAGTCGGAGGAGGAGGAGCCATCTGCAAACTCCCACTCCCAAGACACGTTTTTCACATAGTCACAGGCCTCGTCCTCCTGTGACCAGTCAGAGGAGGACGAGCTGTAGTCTATAGTGTTTTGTGTTGTTGCTTTAGGAGTCCCAGGGTTATCGACCTGGGAGGAAAACATGGGGTCTGCTGCATCACCTGCTCTCGCAGTTACTACTTCTTCTAAATCACGTAATGTAGTGGTTCCTGCTATAACATCAGCTACTGCGACAGTTACTAATATAGCATTACCTACTTCAATTGTTCCTACTGAGCCTTGACCTGCTGTTGCAATTTTTGCTGTTGCTGCTCCTGCCGCACCGTGCCTGTCTGTCACAATCTCAACCTCAGGTCCAAGATCTGAGTCAGCTGTTGCGCTAGGTCCTTGAGTTTTTCAACAGAGGCCACAACAACCATCACCGCGCTACCCTCTTCCCACAGCGAGCTGCCTCGCACGAGCTGCTGCAACGATGGTTGGAGAGAGGGCTGGTGGGTTTGTGCACCGCTTAGGCGCATGTCCAGCCAGCCCGTAGTGACTGCAGTTGTGGTCACGCTTCTGATGCTCATAACTCTCCTTGCCATTGGCATTTGGCCTCCTAGCTCCCCGTTTCTTGCCTCGAGGGTCCCACCCTTTCTCAGTGTACTGCACCTCCCACAGATTGACCCCGGACATGCGGTGGCGGTATGTCCTCTTCCACGCCATCTTTGTGAGGTATATGTCCACGTACATCTGTGGGTTCACCCAAGAATCAAGGAGAAGGCTGACCGCGTGTTGACACGGGTAGCCATACTCGGCCCACTGGCCGTAGTTTCACTTCTCTGTGCTGTTTTCCACCTCACACCCGGAGAGGCTCTTTGGACCCGAGACGGTCCTAGAGAGTGGTCCCGACTGGATGATGTCGTACTCTCGTGTGTGTTGTGTGTAGTTCTTCATCTTCCCATCAGGCAAGCAGGATGAGTGACATCTCACAGTCATGCTTAAGCTTTTGACGTTTGGCAAACAACTTATGCACCCACACATACAGCTGCACAAAGTAGTGGAATGGGTAGAGACGAGGGAGGTCCAAGATGCAGGCATTCAATGACTCCACCGCGTTTCTTGTTGTGTATCTGCCACGTGGCATTGGGATGTAGACCCTACTACACCGGTTCAATGGGATTCCCGGTTTTCAACCATCGCCAAAGACGTAGTCCATACCCTGCTTGGATACACTTGATAGTTCGCCGTGGGCGCGCTTGAACTCTCTGGTGGTGAAGGCGTATGCCAAGGTCTAGAAGAGAACTGCTGCGACCCTATCCTTCTTGGAATTCGCATTCTCCCCAATGTGCTATACACATAATATGTGTTACACCAAGTAGCTTGTGGGCCACAGGAGCAAGGAGCCCTCCATCACGGTCAGTGATGATGGCTGTGCCACATTGTTGTGCCATGGGGTACGCCTGTGACAGTTGCTCGATGAACCACGTCCAGTTGTCTCTGTCTTCCTGGCCACAGAGAGCCCACACCATAGGAACCGAGTGGATTTTGGAGTCCCAGTACTAGGCAATCTGCATGACCTGTTTGAAGCCTTTTCTTAGAAAAGTGGTATCCATGGTGACCAGATGACGGACATCGTTCCAACAATCCTGACAGGCCCCGGGTGCGATGAAGGCCCGGCAGAACAGGTTGTTTTTGTCCTGCTCCGCGCACGTGAAGGTCCGGGGGTCCACCATCTTCAACTGCAAGCCATACAACGGATATGCAACCCATTCAATACAAGGGGAATTAGTGAAAATACACGGATGCAAAATAGGAAAACGAATCAGGAATACGAACCTCTGCGATACAGGCTGGGAAGAGAGACCAGAACAATGTCTTCTCCCCCATCAGCTTCTCCTGGATTGCCTTCTTGGCTCGGTACACAACCGGGTAGTCCACCTTCTCACCTGTGTGGGCCTCGACAATTTGCTGCATTGCCTTGGTGTTGGTGGAGGGCTTCTTCTTCACCGTGTGCTCGATGTGGCACAACACCCATGCAGCATGGCACGCCTGATCACCCTTCTTTGTATTGGATGTGCACTTGTGGCCATCAACGTACTCAGTGGCGGTGATGTTGCTGTGCTTGTGCTGGTAGGGGGCCTTCAGCAGCCATGCACAGCCCGCGGTCTTCCATTGACCGTAGTAGACCTCCAGTCAGGTTGGCTCACTACGGAGCCAGGAGAGCCGCATGTTGGGATGGACGGTGAAATCTTGGACTATTTCACAAAAGGCCTCCATGTTGCGGAAGACACGGCCACACATGAAATCCGTGCATCTGGCTTTGCGCTTGTAAGCACGTGGAGCAGGAGCGGCTTCCAGGTCCTTGCCGGTTTCCGGCGGGGGCGGTGGAGTATCTTCATCAGACGACCCTAAACAAAAGACAAGTATTACAACGTCAGACAAATAAGTGGAAGCCCTTGTTTAGAAGGTACAGTGTTTAGTGGCAAGCGGGCTGCGTACTTCACATAGCAGGAGGTCCAACCTCGTCGGGTGCGATGCCATATCTCCAGATTTAGTGGGTTCAACCCACCCGCACGGTAACCACAAAATGGACAGACATATTGACTACCTCCAATCCACATCCTACGCTCTTCAACGCGCTCAGGAGAGCATGGGGTCATGTGCTTCACAACACGGACATGGAGGTTGTACTTGTGTTCCTCGAGGAGGATCGTTGTCCTCCTCGTCCGGGTAGTCGCCTCCAGAGGTGTAGAAAAGGCAGCCATCTTGGCCAAAATTGGGTGTAACAATGTATCCTATGCGTCGTAACATGCATCCTACCCACCATTTGCAATTGGCAAACCCACCCGTTGTTAGCGCAAGGAGCAGAGCCATCTTGGAGACAGAGAGCTGTTGCAATGAAGCAACCACATTGGAAGGGTATGAAGAGTACACATGAACGGTCACAACCCCTACGGATGATGACATAGAATTTCATTGTCAGTAGGGGTCGTTAACCATGCAGGCAAGAACAACAAATTTGGAGGGGATGGAAAAAACATTAATCCTACCATGCACCCGGGGCCGGAACACCGACGAGGGGAGGCTAGTCAGCATCGATTGGGCGACGTTGACAACATGTTGCCTGTTCTCAAAATGTTGACCAGGTGACGCCATTTGCATGTGGAAAAAAATTGGCAACGTTCACATGGCATCCTATTGTGTGAGTGATAAATGTGATTGTTGGACTCCGTTTGGACCTTGTTGAGGTACTCATACCACAGCGCTGGTTTGTGGTTGACAATGAGGAAGTTTTATGACAGTTCGTGCATGAGTATGATGTCATCTTTACCTCGGTCATCTGAATTTAAAACCCCCTCCTCAATCGGCCCAAGAAAGTAGGGATCAAGTGTACCTTTATGCAGAAACATGTTCTGTTTGAACTCGTACTTCACATCAAAGAATCCGACAGAACTTGAGTCGGTTCAAACCATGTCTTGTAGAATTGGTGAGTCAAACCAGGAAAACATAAAAAAGATAATTCTTACGGTACCCACTTTTTCAAGATAATTCCTCCGTGACCAATATAGCATGAAGTTTTTCACAATAGTGGGCGTGGTATGCTTGATCTCTTGCGATCCGGGAATAGTGGGCACATGAAGCAAATTTTTTTGGTGTAAAGTGAGTACCGTATTCATTTTGTGCGAAAAATTTCCATGACAAAATTCGAAGGCCCAAACCGTGGGTATAGTGGACTTAGGCCGCGGCCCAAATTTGGCACGGTCGCTCCCTAAGGATCAGCACTCGGGAAAAACAAGACAGCTCCCACAGGGCCCATATGCAAGGATGGAGACAGACCAGGGTATCCTAAAGTGAGGGTATCGAGGTCAAACATCCTCCACAAGAAAAAATAGAAATAAAGGGAATAATCGAGATGTTATCATGTCATCCCAGGTCACATCCGGAGAGAGTGGAATAACTCTAGCTGCATAAGACCATGAAAATCAGACAACTCAAAGCCCATACACTGACATCCCTCCTCAGCTGGAAGAGCTATCAAGAAGGCACGAGGTGGGAAGATACATGCGCTCTCCCTCATTTAGAGAATCCTGGGAACATGAAGCCTAACACCACAGTTCCGGGATAGCTGTACTCCCCCACCATGCAGAATGTTAAGAATAATTGCATGTAGAGAGAAATACACATCTTCCTTGGTCAAAAAATCTTGGGAAGAACAATAAAACAACGACTATACCTCAGGGTGACTGGATGTATGAAAGCATCACCACAGAGGAGAGGATGAGGCTAAATTTTCTACCAGGTGCACAACTCGCTCATGCACTGTCTAACACCTCTTACTTACCAGCTCTAGAGTGGTACAAGAAGAGTAAGTCAGTCTTACGTCACACACATAGAGGCTGTCAGAGATCCCAGCTGGCAGGGTCCTAGGTATCACTTTCATTGGGCTCAGAGGGTGCAGGAGTGGAGAGGACGCTGCTGAATGCTCCATGACCGGGATTGGAAAGAGAAACTGAATCCCTTACATCTGGCAGCTGCTGGAGCTGGGAGTACGGAGAAGATGGCGTTGGAAGCTCCTAGAGTGGAGGGTGGAGCTGGAACCAGATGTTCGGGTGTGAAGCGCACTCTTGTAGTCGGTACATCAACTATACACTTCAATGTGCATAGGTGCTCCTGTGCTATATCCAAATCACCCTGGAGAAGAGAGGCATGCTCACGTATCTTGGCATGATCCTCCTGAGTGACTATATGAAGCTCAAACTCAATATCCTAGAGCACCACAAACACCACACTGTAGGTAGTAGACAAGGAGTCTACCAGTCGGCGTATCACCTCTACCTCCATCTTTGCTGCCCGTAACTGAGTGATTGCACGTGTTATGTCTCCTGAAGATCCACCTCTCCACAGGTCCTTGGACTCAGACAGATGGTCAATTGGGAATTTGGAGGCGTGTCAGGCTCTGAGATAGGAGACATGCAGGTCTTGAAAGAAGAGAGGGATGGTACATATGCAAAGGGGAAGGATGGGGGTGAGCTGAAGGACGTCTCCAAGCTATTCAGAGTGTCATCACCACTCACTACCGTAGGAACTCCATCCTGTGAGACGCTTTCTGAGGGTGCGATGGAGCTGGACTCAGAACCAACTGAGCTGTATCCGTTCCTCAGTGGAATGGAGGACAGTCCTCAGTGAGAAGCTTGGCCAAAGTACTCTGTTGTGCATGCAACCACTCATGTGCACCCTGTTGGAGTAATGCTCCTCACCATGGCAGGAGTGACTCCAAAAAAGGAACACCAAAAAGACAAGCCAAGGTGGCTTAGTGGTTAATGGTGTCCAACTCTAGAGGCAGGGGTCCGGGTTCAAGTTCCACAAGATCAGTTTCTTCCCTGCCTCAAGGGAGGTGGAAAATAGATGCCAGGAAGCTAGCTCAGCCTCTAGAATTCCTCCTTAAGGTTCCTGAAAGCCAGGTGAGGATCCAGGAAGGTGCCACACCTTATAGAAGGGGTGACTTGTCCTACAAGGCATGTAGAGGTGTCTTGGTCTTCTGGATACCTTCCCTCCTACTAGAATTAAGCCGAGGAATCTAGGAAGGGGCAGAAGCTTCTAGAGGAAGGAAGGGATGTCTTCCTAGGTGAGAAAAAGGACAGCCTACCAAAGGCCACTCTAGAAGCCATAGAATATGCTAGGAAGCTTCAAATCTGGCATACTTTGGTGTCTTAGAAAGCTTAGATCAGTGGCTATAAAATGCCACTGCTAGTGAGCCTTGATCAAGTGTTAATTCCCAGTGAATTCAGGCGAAAACTATTGCCTCACTCTCTGACCAGTTTTCTGCCATCCTTGGAACCAGTTGCATCCACTGTTTCAGTCTCTCCAAAAATAGTTGGTGGTGTGAACCAGCCACTGCTAGGGACCCTCCAGGGTGCACACTCACCCTCAGGCCAACAAAGGGTTATGGGCCCATGCCTCTAAGGGATTCCAAGCCAGCTTGAGTTCACGCTTCAACAGCAAGACATGGCGTCTAGCGAGCAAGAGAGCAGCCGTACTATCCTTAAGTTTGATGGGACGGGCTTTGCCTTGTGGAGGTGGCAGTTTGAGGTCTTCCTAGATGAAAAGGGATTGCTTGAGCTTGTACAGTGTGATGAGACTGCTCCACCAGAGACTGCAACGGTTGAGGTGAAGGAGGCATACAAGAAGCGCAACAAAAAGGCGTTGGTGCTCCTTGTGTCCGCGTTGTGTCCACCATAATTTGGGCACATCCAAGGATGCACCCTGGCCGCAGACGCATGGTCAAAACATTGCTCCATCTACCAGTCAAGTAACCTCGCCAATCAACTCTTCATCTTCAAACGGCTCGTCACCCTCCAAACCAACGAACGTGACAACATCATGGAGATCATGCAGCAGATTGAGTCACTCGCAGCGGAGTGCGTGGCCACTGGTTGGGAGGTTGACTCTCAGTTGCAAGCTATGATCCTCCTTCTGGCCTTGCTGGACAGTTGGAGTCCCATGATCACAGTCCTTGGTGGCTGGCCTTCCAACGAGCGGAAGTACTCGAAGGTTGCTGAGTACGTATGCAACGAGTGGATGAGACGTGGCGGTTGAGAGAGTGCAGCAGCATCAATTTCTACGTACATAGTTCATCCTCATTGTGGAGGCCAAGGTGACAAGTGGAAGGGTGCCAAACACGGCACCAAGAAGGGTGACAAGAAGGGGGGAGTGCTTCAACTGCGGCAAGGAGGGCCACTTTGCACGCAACTGCCCCAAGAAGAATCCAGACCGGTTGCATCGAGGTGAGAAGAAGGACGAGCAGGCCCTCATGGCATACAACTTCATTGACTTGAAGGATCCGGGAGTTGCCATCATTGACTCCGGATCAGGCCGCCACACATAATGCAACAGGGCGGCATTTGTCACCTCGGGCGCCTCGGAGAGACGCACAACGGTGGCCAACGGCAAAACAGAGGTGGCCGCCGCTGATGGTAATGTCCATATTGAGTCCATTGTGGATGGAAAACCTGTCACGAGCACAATCCACGACGTGCTCCACATACCCAACTTTGGGGAAAACCTGCTCCTCGTCAGCCGCCTTACTGACAAGGGACTTGAGGTGCTCTTCAAAAGAAGGAGGCCGTCATCTGCAAGGAGGGCAAATGCAAGGTGATTGCGCGCGCCAAGAGAGAGGACAACTTGCACCTGCTATGTGCAAAGATCCTCAGCAGCCGGGCGGGGTCCAACGCCGCCAATCTTGCAACGAAGGATGAAGGAGACCTGGACCTGTGGCACCGCCAACTTTGCCATGTTTCTCCATCGACGGTGAAAGAGATGGCAAAGAGAGAGGTGGTGTGGGGTCTCCAAATCAGTGGCCTTGATGGAACCAAAGAGACCGTGTGTGAGCCATGCGTCATCGGCAAATCAACGCGGCAGCCGTTTGTGGCAAAGGGGACTCGTACATCAACAAAGTTGGCAGTGGTACACACAAATGTGTGTGGACCACTTGAGAGCTCCATCGGCGGAGCTCGCTACTTCCTCACCTTCATCAACGACCACAGCCGCAAACTGTACCTCTACCTCATGAAGCGAAAGAGCGAAGTCCTTGCATGCATGCAAGAGTTTTTGGTAGATGTGGAGCGGCAGACAGAGTTGAAGGTGTACGCGTTCCGGAGTGACAACAATGGTGAATATGCGGGCTTCCTTGGGTGGATGAAGAGCAAGGGGATTTAGTGGCAGAAAACAACTCCGTACTCCCCGCAGTAGAATGGCATCGCAGAGAGAGAGCAAATAACACAATCCTTAACATGGTGTGATCCATGTTGAGCGACGCCGGCCTTGCACAACGATATCGGGCGGAGGCGGCACGGACATCGGCGTACATTATGAACCTTACACCGACCAAGCCATTGAAGGACAAGGAGAGCAAGGCGTGGAAGACGCCACAAGAGGTGTGGAGCGGGAGGAAGCTGGCAGTGGGTCACCTCGGCACGTTTGGTTGTGTTGCACATGCGGTTGTGCAGGCACATGAAGGGCGGAGTAAGCTGGACCCACGAATCTGCCCGTGTATTTTCCTTGAATATGAGAGCGGAAGCAAGGCGTACCGGCTCTTTGACCCAAGGAGGCAGTAGATTGTGTGGAGTCGCGACGTCACGTTCAATGAGAAAAACCGTTGGACGGATGAGGAGGCAGGTCTCTCCAAAAGGGGGGAGTGGTTGTCACTCCTTGAGGGGGAGACGCCGGAGGACGTGAATGAGGGTGACGTCCTCACAGTAGCACCAGCCGGAGAGGATTGCCCAGGGGATGGGCGAGTGGGACAATTTGTTCCGGCCAGTTTGGATGAGGAATCCGAAGCACCGGAGATGGATGTGGAGGCGTAGAGTCGACCGATGTCTCCAAGGTCTCCAAGAGAAGGGGAGAAGGGGCTTGGAGAGGATGGCGCTGAAAGGAGACAACAACAAGAACAATGGCCTCAACAGCCTCACACGAGCAGCCGTGCGCAAAGAAGGACAAAGAGGTACGATGCCGACAAGGGCATGTGGACTGGGTTCGCACAAGTCTTCTTCACGCAAGAGGAGCATTAAGGAGGCACTGCACCAGAAGGATGGGGCTGAGTGGGATGGAGCAATAAAACATAAGCTCGCCTCCCATAAGGAGAAAGGTTCCTCAGTTGCAGGTTGAGCATGGACGACTGTCATGGGTGATGCGCAAGGGGGAGATTGTTGGAGTAATGCTCCTCACCATGGCAGGAGTGACTCCAAAAAAGGAACACCAAAAAGACAAGCCAAGGTGGCTTAGTGGTTAATGGTGTCCACCTCTAGAGGCAGGGGCCCGAGTTCAAGTCCCACAAGATCAGTTTCTGCCCTGCCTCAAGGGAGGTGGAAAATAGATGCCAGGAAGCTAGCTCAACCTCTAGAATTACTCCTTAAGGTTCTAGAAGGCCAAGTGAGGGTCCAGGAAGGTGCCACATCTTCTAGAAGGGGTGAGTTGTCCTACAAGGAATCTAGAGGTGTCTTGGTCTTCTGGATACCTTCCCTCCTACTAGAAGCAAGCTGAGGAATCGAGGAAGGGGCAGAAGCTTCTAGAGGAAGGAAGGGATGCCTTCCTACGTGGGAAAAAGACAGCCTACCAAGGGCCACTCTTGAAGCCATAGAATCTGCTAGTAAGCTTAAAATCTGGCATACTTTGGTGTTATGGAAAGCTTAGATCAGTGGCTATAAAATGCTACTGCTATTGGCCTTTATCATGTGTTTATTCCCAGTCAATTCAGGCAAAAACTATTGCCTCAATCTCTGAACAGTTTTCTGCCATCCTTCGAACCAGTTGCCTCCACAGTTTCAGTCTCTCCAAAAACAGTTGGCGGTGTGAACCAGCCACTGCTAGGGACCCTCTAGGGTGCACACTCACCATCAGGCCAACACACCCTTCAGCTCACACTCTCTTGCCATATGTATGTAGTCACTTCTCCCCATATCCCAAGTGAAGAGGTGACCGGGTACATCCTGTGATATGGGGGTGTCGCTGGACAATGCCTCCCGGATAGTAGCGACATGAGTCCTTTACTCACTAATGAAGGAGCGAATCTCGTCCTCCTCAGCTCAGCATCTCAGAGAAGGATGAGTAAGTGCTGGCGACTCGGTCAAAGGAACTGACCTTGTCAGCACAACCATAGGTGGGAGAGACTCCAAGGCCCCTCCTTGGATCTCGGACGCCAGAATGGTGTCTTTATCAGCTGCTACACAATCGCTGAAAAATGAGGGATCAGCAAACGTACCTGATGTTGTCTACGCAACTGAAGTTGCTGATGTGGCCGATGCTGTTGATGAACCTGATGCTGCCGATGCTGCTAATGCTGCGGATGCAGCTGATACTACGGATGCAGCTGATTCTGACGGTAGAGCTCATGCTGTCAAAGCAACTAATGCCGCAGAAGGTGTTGATGACATCAATACAAGTGGCACAACTGGTGCTTCTGATGCAGTAGGTACTGCCGATGCACCAGATGCACCTGATTCTCTCAAAGGCGATTCTACTAAAGATGTGTGTGCTGTTGCTGATGCAATAGATGGAGCTGATGCAGCAAACAGAGCAGATGATGCTGCTGAAGTCTTATACAACACTAATGAACCAGATGCTACTGAAGATGTTGACACCAACGGTGAAGCTGATGCACCTTACGGGATGATGTCACTGGTGTAGCCGATGTTGCTGAAGATGATGATGCTGGAGATGGAGCTAATGATGTGGTCAGCACAGCCAATGTAGCTAGCAAAGCTGATGTGGAAGATGAAGGTACTATTTAGGCACCTGATACATTTGATACTGTCGATAATGAGGATGTAGTAGATGCAACAAACACTGGCACTGCCACAACACCTGATGCTATCGAGGGTGTCAATGGTCCTACCAAAGGTGTCGATGCAGCTAATGAGGTCGATGTAGCGGATGAAGATAACATTAAAGATCAAGCTAAGGTCCAAATGAAGCAGGTGCTGCAGATAAGGCTGATGCTGAAGGTGCCGCAAAAGCTGTAGATGTTGTAGATGACGCTGATGCTGCCGATGTTGTTAAAGTAGCAGATGGAGTAGCTGGTACTATTGGTGCAACTAGCACAGCTGATGTGGCTGGTGCTGTAAAAAAAAATGCTTTGTAGATGAGCTGATGCTGAAGACGATGATGAAGGTGTGGATGTTGCAGATGGCACCGTTGCTGCCTATGGAGATAGGGCAGCTGATGCAGCTGGTGCAGCTGTTCCTGTTGATGCAGCTGGTACTGTAGATGACATGGAAAGTGTGGACGTAGAAAGTGTAGATGAGGCCGATGCTGCTGATGCTGGTGAAGATGTAGAAGCTACAGATGATGCCAACGTTACCGATGCTGTTGACAATGTAGAGGTCGCACCAGGTGCTCCTGCTCCATTCTGGATGCTCACTGCTGCAATTGATGTTGAAGTGCACCGATTGCCCCTCCACTGGTGTAACAACAGAAGCTGGTGAAGATAAAGTCGTGCTAGTGATGAGACAAACATGAAGAGCTGGGCACCAAAAAAATCGTTGAGTGGGAGGCTGACTGGGAGAGGTAGTAGAGAGTGGCTCAATCATCAGGGGCATGGCACCAGTGGAGTGTAGGATGGAGAGAATAGCTGCGGATTAAGATGGAAGGTCCAATTCAGCTGGAGAGGATCACTCAGATGAAGATGAAAAGATGAAGGAGATGAAGTTGACGGCGGATAGGTAGAATCAATCTGATCCAAGAGGAAATCTCACTGAGCTGCTACAGACTCTGGAGCTCGGTGTACAAGATTACCAGACCGCTGGTGAGAGGAGTGGATGGATCAGATAGGTCCGCCCGCTGTGGAGTGTGAGAAAAAGTACAAGCATGGAGCCAGGTTGGATGCTACTCACTAGGGCGCCGACGACAGTGGCGCCAACCGTGGCATCCATCTCCATAGAAGTGGCAGGTAAATCCACTCAGAGGTGGCTCCTGTTGGGGAAACAGAGGACAAATCCTTTGGAGATCACACAAGTGAGTATGGAGAATGACGTGTCCGGGGAGTCTAGAGACCAACCACGGGAGTGGCCGGAGAGCCACATGATAAAAAGATGGTAGTGGGGGCCACATATCAACCCCAGAAGGTGGCTGATGATGAGGATGAGCATGAAGAACCCTGTCACTTGGTGGTGACAAGAAGGACCACGGAGAAAGCTTGCCAGAGGGTGGAGGTGGTCCGATTACCACGTCGTCAGGCTGATGATACGGATACGCATGTAGAGTGCTGGCTGTGGCCGGTATAGAAGCCATCCGCAAAGGAGGTTGGCCAGTGTACCAATGAGAGGATGATGGCAGAGGCTGGATCAGTGCGCCGATAGGGTGGTGACACGGTTGAGCAAGGAGAAAGCTCTCTCCTTATGGTGAAGAAACCAACCACAGGAGTGACTGGCCAGCAATATCATGAGGTGGTGGTACGGGCGGTAGGATCACTCTGCCCGGAGGCAACTGGTGATGAGAGTGACTGTAGTGTATGATATCTCCTGGCGGTGTAGATTCAAAACACAGGAGCACATGGCTGGGAACATCACGTGGTGGTGGTCCTGGCTATGGCCTCAGCATCACGGAGGGTTGCAGATGAAGAGGGTGAGGGTGTAGAATTCCATCACTAGACTGTGTCAAAATCTCTTGAGTGAAAGAGGAGCCAGGAGGTGGTCCTGGTGGTGGCATCATTGTGCACAGGGGGGCGGTAAGATGCTGAGAGTGGTCTACCATCTAGTCCAATAGGTGAGGTACCATAGAGGGGATTGTGATGATAATGAGAGGAGGCATCACCGTCGATAAGGGGAGAACTGTATCTCAGGCACGTTCAGACACGTCTGAGATGGAAGAGATTAGATGAAAAATAGAATGGAAAGATAAAGAAGGAAGAAAAGTCTTCATTGGTTTAACAAGGACCCTTTGTTTCGGAAGAGTTACCTTAGTACCCCTACGTACTCGAGTGCCCAGGTCTTCTGAAAATACTTTGGCCGGCTCAGCTCCGTGAAGCCTAGGGCTGAGGGACATCACCCTCGTAATTGCGTTGGTGATTTTGCCTGCACGAGATCACTTGGGTGCAATCAACTTGCCAGCAGCCTCGATGAGAGGAGCCGGCCAGAGGTTTGCAAGGCACTGCTCCACTGGAAGCACCGCCAGATACTGTGGTGGACCAAAGGTGGCTCCACCAAATGGGGAGAATGCATATGACCTCCCCCCCCCCGGGTGCCTGTGTCGGCCATGCCGACGAGTGCAGCTGCTGCCAAGGCTGTGGGCAAAGTTATGGTGGGATGAATTGTTGCTGCTACTGCTGCTGCTGAGAAGGGGTCATAATACAATGGAGCTTGGGGCACGCCCGCCAGAAGCGGGCGTGCCCCGAGCAGCTCCTCCTTCCCGGAGTAGTTTCAGGTGCGCAGCCCAGCACCTCGTCCCCGACCACACCCTCCTTATGTCTGGGTGCCTCTACCCCCACTGCCACCTCCCCTACCTCGGCCTCTGGTGTATCCTGTGGCAGAGTGAGTCGCTGGTGCTGACTGGTGCACAAAGGAACTTGTTGTCGGTGCACCTGCCTCCCATGCCCCTCCACGAAGTATATCCTCACAATGAAAAAGCTCTTAAAACACATCTACCAAATCTGTACTCTCCATGTCGGTGGCACGAAGTCGTTGTAGCAGGTTGCGACGGAACTCTCGGTATGGCTCTCCCAGGTAGAGGAGGACTGGGTCCAGCCACTCCAGCACACAGCATGGAGCATTGAGTCCCAGTTTACGATGACGGATGCCCATGGCCTTTTCCCAGTAGTCGCCTATCAGCGTTCCTGGCTTGGGGTACAATTGGCGCAGTCTGTCACGAAGTGAAATGACTAGCACTACACTCCATTCTTCATGGCGGGTGGTGAGGTACTACTACGCCTCGTACAGACAAGGGGCACCACTACTCGGGTTGGTTGGATCTTCCCCTTTCCTGCCAAAACGGAGATGGCGTGTTGCATAAGCCTGCTTGTCCGGGAGTGTCCAAATAAGGGCGTTGAAGGCACGAAGGAGAATGTGTTCATCGACATCGTCAATTGGTGAGGAGAGGTTCAACTCTTCCTAACCGTGTTCCGCCATCCATGCAATCAAGATGTCCTTCCATGCAAAAAAGTTGTGAGTACCTAACGGCGGGGAGTCAATTCCTTTTGGGACATGACCTTGGTGAGGTCATCCCACGTCATGGTGCCGGACGTGGTGGCAGATTGATTTGCCGGTTGGCTTCCGGCGGGTTGACTAGCACCAGGGACATGGTTGCCTCCCAGCACTGATCCGGCGGCACTCACGTTCCGATCTCTTGGGAGGCTTGAACTCCTAGCTTGGCTTGGCAGTGACGCTAGTATGTCACCATAGTTTCTGGATGTGTTTTGGGCACATTGCATATTTTCTTGTCGATCGAGACCTCGGCACACGGTTGTCTGTTTTGGTGCCCCGAAATACCTCCGTTCCGCAGTTTCATGTTCTGTGACATGTGTACTCCTCGTTTGTGCCCTTTGGTGCGATGGAGATGACGGGGCCTGGTGAGCTAGCCGCCAGTCACCAGAACATTAGCTCTCAGTAGGACTCATTGTACTTTCTCGCTTGGTAATTAATCTACACTTTCCAGGCTTAGCCACATTTTGGTGCTGTTATTTTCTCATTCACCACCAGAGCTCGTGTGCTGTCTAGCATGAGCCTGTATGCCCCAGATCAACATTAGCATGGTATCATAGCATAGAGAGGGGGAGGGCATGAGTATCTAGAAGAGAGCATATTTGAAACACAACCAAGGTTGCACCACGTGACGCCACACAGGAAAAATCAGAAAACCATGCCAGAAAAAATAACAAGTATGAAGTTCACATGATTTTAAGATCGGGTGCTGCTGCACCTCTTGTTTGGGTGGCAGAAACACCAGGCGGCAGCTGCCACTACACAGCAATCAATTGGCCCTTACTCAAATTTGTGAGTAATCGGGTGGCACTCAAAGCAAGTAACGTGCAGCACAAGGCGAGCATCATGCAGCATCCGCATCAACAGAATTGCACAGAAGCAGCAGCTGTAGCATTGTGCAGCAGCAGCAACAACAAGTAGTGGCATCCGTAGCATTGAGAAACAGCAGTGACGTCGAGCAGTAGCAACTGGGCTTGCAGCAGCGTGCAGTCTCAATATGCACTGCGCTGTGCACTAAGCATTCTTGCATCACCAGTTTGCAGGACAGTACATCAGCTGTAGCAGTGAACAGCGGCTGCAGCAAGCAACAGCAACACTGCATAGCAGTGTGCAAGCTACCAGCTGTAGTAGAGAATTTCGCGGGAGCAGCATTTGCAGCTGCGAGCAGCAGCAGAAATGTAGACTGCACTGAACCCTGCTCATGTGGCCTGAACAGCAACAGCAGCATTGTGCAGCTTGCACGTCTAGCGGTAGCAGTAGCAGCATCGTGCAGCTTGCGTGTTTGGCAGCAAAATCAACTGTCCTCTATCGTTACCATGAGTGTGCAGGGCAGGCTGACACAGGGAGCGGAGATGACGTACAGTGAGTACATCAGCCACCAGTGGGCTGGCGATGCTCGCCTCACGTCTCCACCCACATGCTTGTATCCCTCTCAGCAGCATAGCCCTTGTCTGGCTTGGCAGCAAGAAGTTGTTCCTTTATCCAGCTTATGATGACCTACATCTGTCCTTCATACTTGCTCGAGGCACCCTGCTTTCGGTGGCTAGCACACCTAGATTAGTCTCACATGTGAACTGGCCAAAGTCAGGATGACCTAGCCAAGACCCAAACTGAAGGCAGTGGTAGATAGGTTCTTAGAATTCGTGAAGCATTCATCCTCGATTGTGGGAATGGAACGGCAAGCTTCACTCCCCAACCGCCGGGTGAGCTCGGTTAGCAAGTCTCACCCGTAGGAACTCTTAGCTGTCCCTGTACTAGGTTGACACGCAACCTCCATGGCCACCTATGCAACTGCCCCTAACTCCATCATTCCTTAACCAAATGGAGCACAAAAAGTTGCATTAGAACCATGGTGCTCCTCTTATGGTATCAGAGACATGATCGCGGGGTGCAAAGGCAGCAAGCAAGGGAAAAAGGCAAGTGCATGTGGCGGCATTGTAAGCGATGCTGGAAGGCCGCGGAAGCTCCTATTGGTGATAGAGCAGGTCGCAGCTATCCAGCTATGGCGTGCCAGGGCTGCGGAAGGTCCAAGGGCAGCTGCAGATTCACGCGGAGGTGCCTCAAGGGGACGAGGTCCGCCGAGGCACCTCGTCAAAGCAGCCGTCCACGGACGGGAAGAGTGTAGGGCCGACCTAGGCATGTGAGAAAGGGTAGCAGTTGCCTGCAAAGAGACCTAGCATCAAGTGGCCTAGGACAAATCGCAATAAGCAGGCCTAGAGTCCACGCTCACTCCTACACTAATAGAAAAGAAGGCCAGGAGTTCCAGCAAAGGGAAAAAGGGACTGCCAGCACATGCAAACTACATGTGTCTGATAAAAGGTCAACAAAGACTCGATCAATGAGTGCAAACCCAAAAATAACTGCTGGTATCAGAGAAAGGAGGAACATTCCCTACCCTCACATGATCATTGGACCTATCTCAGACCCACTTCAACAGCTAGGATAACCTGCTTTGGTGCCACGTCGATCATGGTGCATCTCCATGGCTTTACTCTTGTGGTACCGGTTTCCAACCTCCCACCAGCTCTGGTGGAAGCTGTAGCCATTGCAGCAGCTGTCTCTCTCCAGCAGCGTCTTCACCTGCAATTCGCCTCTGTTACCACTACCTTCTGTAAAAACCACACCCATGGCTCTCTTTGCTTGCTGCAACCTGTGCCAATGTGACTGCCACTGCTGCGTTTACAATTGGTACCAGACTACCGCTTCTGTAGCCACAATTGCGGCTGCTGCATCTTCTGATGCTACCATCCGCATTCTCACCCGCTGGCTGCTGCCCTATAGCTATCTTCTTCTGTGGACCATTTCAATCTGCTGTGACGGTCAACATAGCAGCATCTACCACCACAGCAGCAACTGCGGCCACAAACTCAGCTGTTCTATGCTGAGGACGAGTTCAATCTGTTGCACTGGCTCCAGCGGTAGCATTTGTCACCACAGCACAGGCCGCCGCCACGCCCACGGCTGTCTCCTGCTGTGGGCCAACAGAACCTACTATAGCAACAAGCACTGTTATCTTTACTCCTGTGCTGGCATCCATCTGCAGAGGATCTCCTTGGAACCTGCATAATCACTCTCAGTCTGCCACACTGGATGCTACATCTCTTGATGGTCCTTCAGATGATGACCTGGTCTCCCCACGCATGGCAGCTAGGGAGGCAGCTTACAAGAAAGTGTGGTTGATGTGAACTGGACCACATAAGATGCGCCACCTTCTAGTGAGAACGCTGATACCCCGAGGTGGTTTCACATGCTTTCCTCCGACTGATGATGTGACGAAATTGCGTGCAGTGAAGAGGAGCAAGAGCGAGAGATTGACCGGCAGGTGTACACCACCAATGACCTCCCATTCCACACCATTGCCACATCCAGGTATGCTACCCACCGGCTCAAACCCTCTCCAAGATACTGCTGTTGTTTCTGACATTGCATCTGTCTCAGCGGTCCACGAGGCCCCAAGCCATGTGCCGGAGGTTCCTACCCATGCGGATCTCATCTGTCTCGCCATTGCCATCCTTGATGCAGCTGTCATTGCCACCACCATCTTTTGGCAACTGCCAGAACCAGCAGGATCCCACAAACACTGCAGTCATTCAAGCCACTGCCGCATGCGACAATGTCATAGGCACTTCTTGTAGCGGCTGCTGCCAGCGTTACTACCTTGCTAAGTTGCTACATTGATGGTGGCCTCCTCTGCTGTGGCCACTGCGGCTGCCGCTACTGCTGATGCTACATCTGGTGCTGTCAGCTCCATTTGCACCTTCACCATAGCTGTGATTCTCATGTCGCAAGGGAAGGCACACACCCTCGCTCAGCAGGCAACCACCGGAGTTATTGTTGTGCCTGTGTCTGCAGCCGTGGCGGGGATCACTGTGACAGGCTTTCTTTGTCTACTGGTTGCGATCTTGGCATGGGTTGCTGTGCTGGCATCATCATCCATGGCAGTCGTGCCTCCTCTCTTCTCCCTTTTTCCGCACCGTTAGTGGGGTCAGCACAATCAGTCTCCTCTATCTCTCCTTCTATGCATTCTCATTCCTGAACTAGAATTTCATTCTCCACTCTCATTTGTACCACCATTCACTATGCCAGGGCCTGATGAATCCATTGGGGCACTTCAAGCTGGCCTTAGTGAGGCACAGGCAGCTCGTCGGGAGTTCAAGATGAGCCCCAGAATGGCATAGACGCTCAGAATCAGCTGGCCGCCACCATGGCTAACATTGTGATGGAACGTTTGCGTATAATTCCTGCTATTGCTACTTTGTTGCCTACTCATGGTAGGGCTTCTTCCACTGATTCCTCTAATGCAGTGGGTGCCACAGATGATGCTTATGCTCCGCCTCTATCTGCTGCCTCTCGTGCTCGCGCCCTTCTACCGCAGCGGCAGAAGGACTCTGAAATCTCACCGCCTTGGTTTACCTCCAAGTTGTCCTCCTCTTGTGAGACTCGCTTCAGCTCTTGGGCTCAATGAGAACTTCTCTGGGAGTACTACTCCACAGTTGATCCTTTGGCCCATCCTCCCTTCACTCCCAAGTCCTACAAGGTAGCTTGTGCAATATGTGGCCACATCATAGCATGCCCTATGGACCTTGTGGCATGTACAATATTGACACAGCATGCCGCACTCCTGCAGACCCAGTGGGGTTACATGCTCTCATTTGTTGTATCAAAACTGTGACTAGACACGCATACCTGAGCGCTCTGACTATGTAATTGAACATGCTGCATGTGCGCACAGATGATTCTGCTAATCCATATTGAGCACGCTGTCTGCGTCCGCTGGGCGAGGCTGTCCCAGGTCCCCTCTCTGCCTGCATCTCTATCGTTGCCAGTCTCATTCTCAAGCTCTCTGACCTGTACCTTCACGTGCCACAAGCTGAACTTGAGCATCTTGGGTCTGAGCCAATATGAGAAAACTCCCCTCCTGGCAATTTGCCCTCTCTATGAGTTCACTGCGCCCCCACCCTCCCCTTCCCTCCCCAGACTGGTGGAGCCAATTATACCCAAGTATCCCAAATCTACACACTTACTTATGTATGCACAAGGATGAAACATATGGTGAGGATCCTCCTAGGAAAAAAACATAGAGATGACAACATTTCTTGGAGGTTGCTTGTTGAAATCACTTACACTGATGTTTCTGTGTATGTGACGAATGCAATTCATGCAAAATTTCTTCAGTGATTGAATGATGTAAAGAAAATAACAGATAAATTTACCTCACTTGTTTTCTAGATCACATTAGTAAATTTTCCCCTAAGTTTTTGTTTACATTTTGCCCATGTTGTCCTCCCCACATTCCACCATGGCACATCGATGTGCACCATACATCGATGTGGTCATGTCCCCCATCGGCCACGTCGGTACACCGGTCCTTATGGGTGCTAGAGTGGGAGGAGGGGGAGAGAAGTCTTACTATTGCAGTCTCATCTGTTGAGGAAGGTCAGATTCAATTTCATGTGCACAGAGACAACCATTAGTAAGTCAAGTTTTCAGGAAAAAAATGTATTGCTCTGGCGAATAATTCACTAAAACATTCAGCTAGTATTGTGAACCTGTGTCCTAGAATAGCACATTTTTAAGCACATGTCACACATGCCAAGTGGTAAATGCCACTAGAATTAGGAAAAGTTACGTCACTCAGGAAACTGTGCATCATTCAGAGTATTTCCAAAATATTCATGCCAGGTATTCCAGCAGTTGGCATGTCCACTCCCCTCTCTCCCTCCACTGGAATCTCCACCCATCCTCTCCTACTCCTATCCCCCTCCCCTCCCTCCAGCCCGTAGTGTTTAGAATCCTTATGCTGACGCTTCTTGGACTTCCTGCTTGCTGCAGCTATAGCTGGTTCTCTAGCACTGGATGCAACTCCCAGACCCTTGGAGGTAGTTAACTAATGTCATCTAATACACATTTGGACCTCCGTATTAGCCTACTTGTACTCACATGGTAGTTTCTTGGGGGTTTCCTAGTGGGGGGAGGGGGAGGGGGGGATGCGGAGGGGAAAGTGTATGGGGTAGTGTATCACTCTCTGGGTAGTACTTGCATCGTATTCATACACATGTGTGTTGTATAGTTGGATGTGTTCCTTGGTGTGATTGGCCACTGATGGGGAGAGGAGGGGAGGGGGAGGGGAGAGAGGGGAAAGTGTCTGGTGCAAGTGAATGGGGTACTGTATTGTTTTCATTGTAGTGAGTGTTTCATTTCCATACACATGTGTATTGTATAGTTGGATATGTTCTTTGGTGTGAATGATCACTGATGGGAAAAAGGGGAGGGGGGGAGGAGGGAAAACTGTATGGGGAAATTGTATGGGGTATTGTTCCTGGTAGTAAGCATATTTGTTTCATACACATGTCTATTATATAGTTGGATATGTTCCTTGGTGTGAGTGATCACTGATGGGGAGAGGGGGGAGGGGAGGAGTGGTAAACATATGGGACAAGTGCATGGGGTAGTGTATCACTGTCCAGGTAGTAAGTGTATCGTATCTATACACATGTGTATTGTATTGTTGGATATGTTCCTTGGTATCAATTATCACTGATGGGGAGAGGGGAGGGGAGGATGGGAAAGTGTATGGGTCAAGTGTATGTGGTAGTATATCACTGTCCTAGTATTAAGTGTACTGTTCTCATATACATGTGTGTTGTATGGTTGGATATGTTCCTTGGTGTAAGTGACCACTGATGGGGAGAGGGATGGGGGGGGGGAGGAGGGGAAAGTGTATGTGGCAAGTGTATGGGATAATGTATTACTGTCTTGGTAGTGAGTGCATCATTTTCATACACGCGTATTTTCATAGTTGGATGTGTTCCTTGGTGTCAGTGATCACTGATGGGGAGAGGGGCGGGGAGGAGGGGAAAGTGTATGGGGCAAGTATATGGGGTAGTGTATCACTGTGTGGATAGTAAGTGTGTTGTTTTCATACACATGTCTATTGTAGGATTGGATATGTTCCTTGGTGTGAGTGATCACTGGTGGGGAGAGGGAAGGGAGGGGGGGGGGGGAGAAACTATATGGAGCAAGTGTATGGGGTAGCGTTTCACTGTCCAGGTAGTAAGTGTATCACTTTCATACACATGTGTATTGTATAGTTAGATATTTTCCTTGGTGTGAGTGATCACATTAGTGTACACTAATGTATTTTAATTTGCATTGTGCACTTGAGTACGAGTACACCGCCCAACACATTAGTCTCATACATGTTTCCTTTCTTTCCCCTCCCCTCCTCACCCCCTTGTTCCTACATACACACCTATCACTCTGTCCACTGAGCCTGGTGGTGTTAGAAATGGATACATAAGTGTACAATTTCTTCCAGATTTCACTAGAGCTTCTGTTCACTACCCAATACACTTGCCTCATACACTTTTGGAGGGAGGGGAGGAGAAATCATATGGAGAAAATGTATGTGGTGGTGTATCACTGTCCGGGTAGTAATTGTATCATGTTTGTACACATGTGTATTGTATAGTTGGATATATTCCGTGGTGTGAGTGATCACTGATGGGGAGAGGAGGGGGGGAGGAGGGAAAAGTGCATGTGGCAATTGTATGGGGTGGTGTATCATTGTGTGGGCAATAAGTGTGTTGTTTTCATACACATATTTGGGGGGATTGTATGAGCTAGTGTATTGCTTGTTTTGTATGTTCACGAAGACTGGTAAATTCGCAGGACATATCCTAGGACTGAAAGTGAAATTGATGTGTTTCTTGGAAGCTTCCAACATTTTTTGTCTCATGGAAGGAAGGTTTCCAGTCAATGGCTATATTGTGTAGGAAGGTACAAGGTACATTCTGTGTAGAGTCCATATGTTTAGGGGGATTGGTTATGAATGGACCCTTGCTTGCTTTGCCAGCTGTAGCCCCAGCTATGGCCTTGCTGGTGCTGCCGACAGGCTTGCCAGAATCTTTGCTAGTACCTCGAATAGCCTTAGCAGCCTTGCCTTTGCTGCAAAAATTCTTGCTACTGCCAGAAGCAGCCTTGCTGGTTTCTTGTGTAATTCCCGACACTGGCGCGACTGTGCCAGCAGTGCTTGCTGGTGCAATGTTTGCTGGTGCTTCTCCTCAAGCAACAGCAACACCTCCAACTGCTGCTCTGTCTTCCTCCTTCTCACCTGATCCTCCTGCTCCCTCATCTTCGCCCTCATCCTGCCCTTATACTCCCTCCTCCCTCTCACCCTACCCTTATTCTCCCTCCTCTCCCTCACCCTGAACTTCTCCTCCATTATCCTCCACCTCAACCTACCCTTCATCCCCTGCATCTTCTCCATTCCTTGCCTCCGCTTCACTGCTTCCTGCTGCATTGTCCAGCTCCTGCTGCCAAAGCACCTCTGCATCTCCCTCCAAGTCAGCCATGTGCCTCACTGAGCTTCCAGAAGATGGCACATCATCTGCTGTCATGTGGTCCAATGCCTGTTTCTGCTGCCGCTTCTCAGTGTCCACCTGACCTCCCGCCTCCTCCTCATCCCCTTCCACGTGGACTTCTTCCTCCTCTTCCATCTCATCGCTGCTCTCTTCTTCTTCCTCTACGGCCTGCCCCTCATCCTTGGCCACAATCTCCATGATCTTGCTGTCATCCTCACTTTTGGAATCCTCCACCATAATCCAATCAGTCTTACTGTGCTTTACACTCCACTTTTAGAGACGACGGAGGTGGACATTGCATTGCACCAAAATCTCCAAAGTCTTCACGGAGAGTTGCGATGAGTGGTGTGAATCAATTAATGGGGGGAGAAGGCACGCTCGTTGTCAGAGGACGTGTAGGGCTGGGACAACAGCTTCCCGCAGCGTTGGAAGACGTGCCATGAGGAGGGAGGCCCACTCGTAGGTATGGACAGTTCCATTGACAACCCTGCCTAATTCCAGCTGCGCCTTGTCACTGAGGAGCTTTGTTGTTAGCGGCAGGACATCCTTGGTGATGCTGCCAATCATAAGGGCCTCCAGCTCTTGTTACAGCTCTGCATGTTGAGGGTCCTACACCGAGGCCTCGGTGACCTGCGTCCATGCGTATACCATTGTGACATCACCACTCACGTCATTTCCAAAATGTGCAGGATGAACATGGTGTGCAGCGAAATACAGTGGAGAGTTCATGTCCGCAGTCCACCATGTCTTTAGGATCTCCATGGCATGCCTGGCGTGTGCCTTAGCGACCTTGATGGGCTTCCTGCCACGTGTCTTAGCTAGAGCTATCACATACTCCATGCAATCTATGAGACCATCTTTCCACCAGTGGTGTCAGCAATGAGCAGGGGAGAAGCAAGTCACACAGCTGATGAACTTGCAATGAAAAAACATGACAGCGGACAAGCTTGTGAACCACCTTCTTACGTGAAGGCGCTGTCACGGTGACCACCCACGTCTTTCCATGCTGAGTGAGCCACAAGCTTCAACAGAAATGGCCTTATGTCGGGGAGGCACTGCAGCATGGAGTGACCAGATGCAAACCGCGTATCACAGCGAGGTAGAAGCACTCTTTGTCCACTCCGCTGCTTCAGCCAAGTATATGACATGTCATTGTTGTGAAAAAAACAACCACCTTCCCTGCCTTGGAGATGATGCCCGACCCCCACTTGGTCTTACAGATATCCTTCATGCAAAGGTCGAGGTTGTGAGCGCAGCAGCCTTGCCACAGCACTCGCAGGTACTTCGTCCTCAAATTTGCAGATAACCTCTTGTTAGGTGTGGCACTGTCATACATCATGGAGATCAAACTGCACTCGCCAATGGCATGGATGGCTTCTTTGATCATTTCTGCGATGTGGTCTGCGTTGCGGACCTGCCCACTGGCATCACACGAGAAGATATGGCAGGCCCCCTTGGCATTAACTGCCAAGGATTTTGAGATCGGCCTCTGCTTCTGGTTACACCACTCGTCGACTGCAACAGTACGCCATAGACGGTCCAACCCTGCTTCAAGGGTGTGTCCTCTGCTTCCAGATTCTCGTCAATTTTTGGCAAGATTTTCTCTGTCACTGTTGTGTGGGAGGTCAGGTGGAAGGATGAATTGGTTGTTAACGCTTTGCTGACCAAACTTTTCAGCAGTGGCTCCCGTGTGAACGAAACTGGAAGAGCACCCCATGCCATGAGATCAATAATAGCTTCCTTGCATGCAGAGTTTGCCGCATTGTCACAGTATGTGAGCATGCTGATTTGCCTCCAGTTTGCAAGGCTGCTCAGGTATACATGCTGGTGCTGAGACAAAGGCTAAACCTGCTGCTACTGTGGCTCTTCCTGATGCTCCTGCTGCTGCTGATGCTGCCGCAGGTGTTGAGTGCGCTGAAGTGCCTCTTGCTGCTACTGGCAGTCAGGTCTGCCAACTTTTGAACGCACACCAGGCGCGCCTGCGAGGCCATAGGGGTCGTCGTCACTTTCGTCTGGAAGCCCGGCACGCTCTATAGCTTCAGCACGCTGCTTCAATTCAAGCAGCAAAATCCATGCCACAGGTTTTGCAGTTGTCTCTCAAGAATCACCAAAACCTCACATCAGCAGGCTTCCAGTCACTGGGAGGACGTGGTGTTTGCTTAAGCCTGATCGCATCACAGGTCTTTGGTAGGGGATGAACACAGCAGCCCACCTCACCGTTGGTTTCCCCGAAGTGTCCTCTGATGCAGTCGCATGTACCACTCAAAGTGACACAGCAGCTGCCACATAAGAAGCCAGGGAGCTTGGAAGGAGTAGGCAGTGGGTGGCAGTGCTGTGACAGTGCTAGCGTGAGCTTGTCTTCATGGAGATGTCTGGCGGGTGGAGGGGAGAAGTATGGCTTCATGAACGGCTGCGTGCTAGCGGTAGAGGCCGAAGACGAACCCCTACCTGCTGATGACATGGTTGCTGCCTGCCATGGAAGCATGTTGGTTCCAGGAAGTTCCTGGAATTGCCTGGTGTGGTTCGGCAGTGTGGCACAGCCTCAAAATGTCAAAGTGCTGAAACTCAGCAATGAAGGAATCAGTATCAAGTGACTGACAACCTCATAGTACAAAGTGGCCACCATGTCACTTTGGTCCGTCGCGTACGATTCAAAGTTTGGCCGTTCGCAATGGGCTGAGGACCGGACAGCATGAATCCAAGAACCTTGGGAGATGGGAGGACTACATTTGACGAGTCCAGCGTATCCACCTGTCCGAGGAGCAGGTAAGTGGATGAACGGACAAGTGGATGCGCACAGAAAAGGAGAGACGATGTAATGTTTGCGGAGGTAACCAAGAGATGTGCGGATTGTACAAGGAATTCTGTGGATGCATGAATCATTCACGTTGCGGTCTACAGTTGTGACACAAGCTATGAAAGATGTGCTGCATGTACACCAGGTTTCACATGAGCCATGTACGACTGCCTAACCGGCCATGTCACATGAAAAGGAGAGACTATGAATGGTTCTTAATAGAATCTCCCATCCAACATAATTGCCACATGTCATACATGTCATTCAAATGCAAGAAGTCTGTACAAACCCCCTTATCAGTTTACAATGCCCGATGGAGAAGTTGAACAACCTCCGCCAATTTTTTTATTATTATTAAAACTCATGCAGCGAGTGTCAGGCCCCACACATTCGCGAGGGTCTGATGCTTGAGGAGGGGCAAAAACATTTTTTGGCCCATCTGCCACATCAATGCCGCAGTGGCCTGCGGTTCCACGGCCGCGGTGGTCTGACCACATCGGAATCTCGGGGCAACATGGCTTTGTGCCTTAGGAGATTCATTGTCATGCTTCTAGTATTGTAGCTGGTATCACTATGTGCGTCCGAGGCATAACAGGGATGCGTCCTGGTGTTTCAGGGGTATTATCAAACCTTGGAGGACAGCTAATAGGCCGCAAATGCGGCAGCTTGACTGTCCCTTGCAGGAAATTTGAAGAATGTTCTTTTTGTGTTTTAAGGAGGTTGTAATGCTACCGAGTATTCCAATACTGTTGTCATTCATAGTTTTGTGATGGTGCCTTAAAGTCTTCTTTGTATTTTGAAAGGCTTTTTGAGTCTCCACAGGATGTCAATGTATGGATCAACGGCTGCGAGAGATCCATGGTTGTGGTTGAGGTCTGAAATATTTGAAGTTATTGGCGATTTTTGACTTTCTCCAAAGAGCAATCATGATCGATCTACATGTATGTTTAAAAAAAATCATTAGTGTATTTGTTTTCTTAAGGCACTTCCCCAATTCAATTGGCTTCGGTCACAATATACCCAGTTTTCGGAACTGTATAGCTGATGTACCAAAGTCGCATACGATACAACGTAGGAATCAATGGACCGCAGGAAATAATGCAGGTATCAACACCGAGCGAGAAAGTAACGAGCTCCCCACGCGTTAAAAAAATTTACCCATCCGGGAATTGAATTAAATTAATAGCTCCCTAGCCCATGCACGATAAGTTCACACGTGAATAGTGACTGAGCGGAACCCATATGCCCAACCACCGGTACATGTCCAAACCACTGGTGGAGGTTCGGTAGACGCAGGTTGTCAAAAAAATGCTCTACACAAACCATGTTGTCTCGGGCCTAGGTTCGACATAAAATGTTGCAAGTTTGTGCACCATTTGCATGAATTCTATGCGTGCTTGAAGGCATTAGACATGTGTCATCGGATATCTTTCCAATGAATGGCATCGTGCCGCGAGTGACATCGGAGCAGGTCCTCGTCAGCGTCGTTGACAAGGCAGTACGCCAACCGCCACCTCGCTGGCGACAACGGCCACATTTGATATGACGTAGTCGAAAACGTACACAAGCCCAACTGTAGCATAAACCGAGGTGAAAGTTGCAGTTCATACTTTAAGTGGCCAGCACTTGCAACTTCAAGTTAATTACGTTAAATTCGATACCCGGCCATGGCGTCCTCGCACCACTTGTCGCTGAAGGGTCCACCATTGCCGCCGCTGGAGAAATGGGCGGGAGATGTCAACGATGCCTGTCACATGGACCTATATGATGCGTGGTTTGGGTGGGTTAACATCAAGCGCATGTGGGACTCAAATGGTCTCGGCTCATGTCCTGCTGACCCATACAACATGTGTTGGCTCATGGTGTGAAACCGCCGCATCAACGTCCGGCATGGTGCCCGCCTCACTGGCAGCCATGGGTCCATCCGGACCCACTGTGGTGTGCAAGATTGCAGACCGGGAAACTTTTGACAGGAAAAAGAAGGTACGAGACGCGTTGCAATGATGAACCACTGCTTCTTCCAAAGTTTATAAGTCACAACTTCCGCGGTTTGTACGTCTCCTGCACTGGCACATTTTTCACTTGGAAACATGTCTTCCTCGGATCTGCTGAAGCTCCGAGGTCATCCCATGCCGCTGCTCCAGTTGTGGGATGGAGGTCCGGATGCCCCTCAGTTTGGTGCATGGGGTGAAATCCTGTCAGAAACCGGGGTGTGGTTTCAACGTGGCCCGATGGGTCTTCTGTGCTCAAGGCTATGTTTTGTGTGGGTGGTTCTGAGTCTAAGCGTGAGCTTTCTGGTCGCCCCACGCTATGTTTCTGGGAACTGAAGACAGTTGCAATACAGTCACTTTTACAAAGGGAATAACGCGATTTTGTATTAGTTTTTGAGCATGGATATGATCTAAACATTTGTAGAGCTAGTCATGAGCTCTCCAACGCACAAAACCTTGCACGATTCGGATCACCGTAGCTCCCGCTACGTCAGCCAAAGCACAGCACCCCAAATCAGCCGCTCAGTTGGCGGCGTGCACCACGTCGCCCGCCAAGGCGCCCTCACACATCAAGGACCCATCAAAACGCCATTCCGGAGGCGTAGATGTCCCTATACGTAGTGGTGGTGCCCCTTGCGCCTTTGGGGTCTGTTTTGATGAATTAATCATCGAGTTTGGTGATGGGGATTGTTGTGGGTCGAAACCTGTTCGCGGACCTCCAGTCGGAATTTTGATTTAGTCCCCGAGTAACAAACTGTAGTACTGAGTTTCGGACTCCGAGCCAGGATTTTGGCTAAGTCCCTCAGTAACAAACTGCACTCCTGAAATCCGGCGGATCATCCACCGGACGCCTCAACAGATCTTCCGGAGCAAAATCCCCAGATGGCATTTTTTTACTTGTTCCGGTCAATTATTCACCAGAAGTCGAACCGCGGCCGCTCCAAGAACCGCCGGGCACACCCCAACTTTGGAAGCCTATATCTCCCTTGTTACTTGTGTGATTCCGGCGAAACAACTTCCACCGGATTCAACAACATGTCAACTTTCAGGGCAATCCTCCATTTTAGGATCCAAGCAATCATTGAGTCACCAGATCCGTCGACGAGGAATTTCCTCTCTCAGGCGGCTCGTCGACGCCTCCCAGCGCCGCACTTGGGCATGCAGAGGGGCAATATTCAACATTCCCCCCTTGCACCTGCCAAGCCCGCTGCTCCTGCTTGCTCTCACTCATCTTCCGCTGCGCTCTCCAGCCCATCATAGCTGGTCATCGCAAGTCCAACCACGCTCAATGCGTGCCGGTTGACGGGTTGCACTTTGGTCAAGCAATCTGTAAGCATGGTGTGGGTGCTGTAGTGCTGCAGTACCACCTGCCCCTTGTAACCATGTCCCGTTCGTAGTATAATGCACGTCAATGTGCTTTGTCCTCTTGTGCTACGTTGGGTTGTTGGTCAGCAAGATTGAGCTAGTGTTTTCCTCTTGCACCACTGTAGGCTCCTGCTACGGCACGCCTAGCTACCCCAGCAACCTACGGAGCCACACCGCCTCCTTGACCGCCTCGGCCAGCGCGTTGTACTCTGCTTCCACTGTGGAGGTGGCGAAGCAGTCTTGCTTTCTGCTGTACCATGATACAGCTACACCAGTGAGGAAGAACACGTAGCCGGATGTGGAATTCCGCTTGTCCACATCGCTTGCGTAGTCTGCATCCGTGTAGCAGACTAGACGCAAAGGGTCCGCCCGCCCCTTTCCGTCCAACCTCTTGCGCGCGTTTCGCGTCGTCTGTAGGTAGCGAAGGACGCGCTTGACCGCCTGCCAGTGTAGTGGCCCTGAATCGGCCACGTACCTGCTCACTTGGCCCACCACATAGGCCAGGTCCGGTCGAGTCGCCACCATGGCGTACATGAGGCTGCCCACCGCCGATTGGTAGGGCACCTCTCTCATATCCTCTCGCTCTTCTTTTGTTTGCAGCACCATTGCCGCACTCAATTCACAGGTAATGGAGACCGTACTGCCAACTGGTTTGCAGTCCTCCATGCCGTACCGCTTCAGCACCTCAGCCACGTATTTGGCTAGTCCCAGCTCAAGCGTGCGCGCCCTTCGGTTCCGCGTAATGCTCACCCCGAGATAGTACTCTAGCTCCCCCATGTCCGACATGTGGAATCTGCTGCTAAGCTGCTCTTTCAGCCGCTGTAGGCTTGGCAGATCCGTCGAGCACAAAATCAGGTTGTCCACATAGAGTAAGACGATCTGATGGAGGTGTTTGTCGTGTCGCATGTACACGCTGTGATCTGCCTCACAGCGCTTGAAGCCGAGTCGTGCCATGAAGCTGTCCATCTATTGGTACCAGCATCTGGAGGATTGTTTTAGCCCGTACAAGGACTTCTGCAGTTTACACACCTTGCCCTCCGGTGCCTCCACCCCCTCTGGCACCTCCATGTAGATCTCTTTTTCTATGGTGCTGTTGAGGAAGGCCGTCTTTATGTCCATTTGGTGGAGCTCCATGTCCTTCGCGGCCGCCACTGCAAGGATCGCCCGGATGCTTGTGAACTATTAATCCTTGTACATATTCCTGTTTGTGGATGTGAGTGCGCAGGGCATGCCGGCCATGAGACTGGAGATGACACATGATGAGCGCGTGCTTCACACGCTCAAGACGCAGCTACCTCTTTATGCTACAGCTCGTGCCTCATGTGCCTCGGCTCCAACTCAGTCGCATGCCCATGCGTCACTCTCTCACTTAGTGTACTTGGTGCTACCAAACCTAGATTAGACTTAGACTTTGAAGTGACATACTTGATGAGCTAGTAGAAGGACCTAGAATAGACCTTGATTGTTGAATGATGTAGTTTAGGTTTGCCCGCTAGGGGCAGTGGACCGAGAAATCGGTTTAGGGGCGAGTTTCGCCCTCAAACAGTGAGAGCGAGCTCGCTCGGCCGGCAGGCCTCGCTGCCCGGCCGAGCGGAGTGAAGCACGTAACTCGTGCTTCTCTCTCTCTCTCTCTCTCTCTCTCTCTCTCTCTCTCTCTCTCTTGCTTGTTAGATCACGACACTTAGTGTCAAAACCGACGCCATGACTGCCACGTTTTTGGCCCTAGCATGCTCCACACTTAGCCGTTTTGAGTGATTCAAGTTGCAAATCGA
>SZWC01007078.1:61883-78891 GCA_023375785.1 Penium margaritaceum
CTCTCTCTCTCTCTCTCTCTCTCTCTCTCTCTCTTGCTTGTTAGATCACGACACTTAGTGTCAAAACCGACGCCATGACTGCCACGTTTTTGGCCCTAGCATGCTCCACACTTAGCCGTTTTGAGTGATTCAAGTTGCAAATCGAAGCTCTTTCAATTCTCATGGTATCAGAGCTGATTCAAAGGCATGCGCTTGTGAGAGCGGGAAGAAATCCAGCGACGTCCAAAACGGCCGCGAGAGGAAAAATCGCGATTTTGCCAACCTAGGCTGTTAGGGGCGAGCGTAAGCAAGGGAAGGGGCAATGTAGAGCTAGGACAAAGTGTTCTAAGGTGCATAGGGCCTGCGAGGCCAAAGGAAGGTACAGAAACAACAAAGCGGTGGGAAGGGTGGACACCACGGGCCGCGAGACCGTCGGTGATCCTCGCAAGGAGTCGCGCACAGCAGAGGGAGAAAGGGCGCTAAGACCCTGCGCCCAGAAGTCACGAGTGAAGAGAGGAACTTAGTGACGATGAGTGGTGTAGGATCCGGGAGGGACGAGGAAACTCGCCATGGCAATGAGGGCGGTGGGAATGCACAATCAGCCACCTCAGCAGCAGCAGTGACCTGGGGTGATCTCAATAGGATTGCGCTCCACAAGGACCTGACACCGCCACCACTTGGAACACGAGACTTCCTTGCATGGAAGGACATGTTCCTAGCATGGGCAGCCAAGCATGGGCTCGAAGAGCTCTACCTCCACCCACCGCCAGAGGAGGTGGACGACCGTACCCTCCTCCGTGATTTCAACGCCCTCACGCGGGCTCTACCTGATGACCTGTCTTACGATATTCGCCACTTTAGGTATGGCGGGAGAGGAGAGGACCCAACCAACCCTCGTAGTGGGGCTCCCCATCCTGCTGAGGCATGGCAGCATTTGGTGACGCGCAAGGAGGAGCAGGGCATGGCACTGGCCATCACACTTTGTGATAAGCTTTGTCGTCTTTACCCGGAGCCCGATGCCCCTATAGCAGAGTATTGGGATGCGGCGATGGAAATCAGGTGTCGGATCTTGGAACTGGATGCCAATTGCACCGTCCTTGAGTGGCTTGATCTGGTGCTGCTCCATCTAAGCAAGCCGTACAAGGAGTTTCGCCGTGACCTGCTGCGGTGTCTTCGAGTAGCCGACATCGAAAGCACCGATGTGTCAACGGTGTTCGAGGAATTGAGGAACTACGAGGACATACTTTGGGGGGAGGATGGAGAGGCTGGACCCTCTACTGCCACGGCCTTCACACATCAGGGGTCTGGAGCTCTGCACGCCATGGGGGGACAGGGAGGTTGTGGAGGTGGAGGTGGTCGTGGAGGCCAGGGCGGCAGAGGTCGGGGACGCGGGCGCGACACGGGGACCCGTACTTGCAACTACTGCCGTCAGCCTGGTCACTACTGGCGTGCCTGTCCCGTGTTGCAGCACATCATGAACCCACAGCAGCAGCAGTACCAGCAGCAGCCCTACCAGCAGCAGCTGCGTCCACCGACCATGGGGTCACTGCCTACTCCCACCTGGGGAGCACAGACACACTCTGGGCCACGTGGTCCCTCATCTACTGCTGCAGCCACGTTCGGGCCACCGATGATGCAGCCGATGATGCAGCCGATGATGCAGCCGATGATGCAGCTGATGATGCAGTCGATGATGCACCAGCCAATGATGCAGCAGACAGTGCAGCCGATGATGCAGCCGACTTCTTTTGTACCTCCTACGCACTTCCTGCCTCCACACTCCACAGTGCCAGTCCCCGCACCCGAGTGGGCACAGCGCGTGTACGCTGACATGGTGACAACGCAGGGGCCAGCACCACTACCCCAGCATGCTGGATGGCTTCCCAGCACAGAGTTGCAGCCACCCGAGCCGACAGAAGCACCACAGACGGCAGGTCAGCGGCTCGGTTACACGCACATCACTACATCTCACACACTGCCCATGCATGAGTGGTTGTATGACACAGCATCGTCTCATCACATGTCACCTCACTGGCAGCTGTTCACCTCATTGTATGCCACGCATGATGTTGATGGGGTGAAGACTGGGTCGGGGGAGGTACTTGCCGTTGAAGGAGTCGGGACTATGGCTCTCCAGGCACCAAGGGGGGTGCTGTGGCTGACGGGTGTGTTGTATGTCCCCAAGTTGAAGGTGAATCTGTTGTCGGGAGGACAGCTAGACCGGCAATCGAATGTGTCCACCGTCACACAAAAGCAACAATGCATGATCTTTGATGCCTCAGGGTCGTTGCTGGCTGATGGACCATTGCATGATGACATGCTATACAGAATTACTCCCTTTCCTCCTGTCACCTCAGCCAGAGCACAAGCGCATGTCACAACCACAGTTGATGCAAAACACACTGATATCATCCATCGTCGTCTTGCACACATCAACACGGCACTGGTTGCTGACCTCATAAAGTACACCCCTGCTCACCCCTGCCCATTGACTGTCAGCATGGTCTAAAACCAGGAGCATGTCTTGAGTGTCATGAGGTAAAATCCCACAGACAGACTTTTCCCACTTTGTAGAGAGAGAGAGCACTTCTCCTCTTGCACGGGTGCACGCCGATGTCACTGGGCCCATGCCCATGCCATCCATGCAGTACGGTTCAGTGTATTTCTTGACTTTGACTGACGATTACAGTCGGTTCCGCTGGGCTTTCCTGCTGAAAACGAAAGCTAATGCTCAGCGTACCATTGCTGAGTGGATATCACTAACAAACCAAAACCTATTGAAACTGCGTACAGACAGAGGTGGAGAATTCCTCGGATCTCTGACCTCTGAACTCAAAGCAAGAGGCATAGAACATCAGACCACCGCTCCCTACACGCCCCAACAAAATGGTGTTGCAGAGAGATGGCATAGGACCCTCGGAGATGCCTTGCGCACACTGCTTGGGGAGTCTGGCCTGTCCTTTGGGTTTTGGGAAGAGGCGGTCAAGTACGTCCCATGGGTTTGGAATCGCATTCCCCAGGGCCCATTGCCAAAATCAGTGACGCCCTGGGAGACCTGGTTTCAAGAGAAGGCAGACTTGAGACCGGCACGGGTTTGGGGAAAAATGGCTTGCGTGTGGTTTGCACAACCTTAGAGAGATCACAAACTCAGCCCATGTGGCAGATGGTGTATGTTTGTGGGCGTGTTCCATGCCTCCAAGGCATGGAAGTTCTGGGATATCACCAGTGACTGCTTTGTGGAAAGTCGAGATACATCATTTCTGGAACACATGCCTTACAAGACGTTTTGCACCCTTCGGCATGTCCCGCTTATCCCATCTCCACACCATCACCCGGAATATGTGAGTGTACCTGTCTTTGTGTCTCGTCCTGTGCGTCACACAACGTCTGCTGCACGACAGTCGCACGGTGTACCTGTGACATCCCCAGTCCCCACAGATCTGTTAACACCGACTGACTTGGCCAGCACAGCATCAGACACACTGCCCTCACCACCTGGCTTGGCACCTTTCCTTCCAAGAGACATTGTCACACAGTCTCGTCCCACAGTTGCTGAGCCTGTACGCCGGTCTGCACGTAACGTTGCACGCGTAGACTGCAAACAATTCTACCATACCGTTGGGCCTACCTCTGTGGACTCCACAGTTGTAGAACCGCTCACACTGACAGCAGCCAGGGAACGACCAGATGTAGCACAGTGGGAAAAAGCAATGGTGGCTGATTTGAATGCACTGTTAGAACATGATGTGTATCAACTCGTGCCACTGCCTCCAGGACGAAAAGAAATAGATCTGAAATGGGTGTTCAAACTCAAGAGGAGTTTGGCAGGCATGATTGAAAATACAAGGCTCGTCTGGTCGCCAAAGGGTTTCATCAGATCCCTGGACAGGATTTTGCAGACACGTACGCCCCGGTCGGCAAGTATGGCACCAGCCGCACCTTGCTGGCCGTGGCGGCACACGACAATTGGGAAATACACCAAATGGATGTTAAAAATGCCTTCTTGAATGGGCCCCCTTGAGGAGGAACTGTATGTGAAGCAATCTGAAGGGTTTGAGGATGGAACTGATTGTGTTTGGCTGTTGTTGAAAGCGCTGTATGGGTTGAAGCAAGCTCCCAGATGTTGGAACAAAGAAATTCGGCGCACTCTAGAACGTGGTGGGTTTTCCCAAAGCATCTCTGACCCGTCTCTGTTCTTGCAATGGGAGGGAACACATCCCATTGCATTGCTTGTCTATGTGGACGATTTGTTGATTCTTTCCCCTTCACTCACACTCATCTCACAGACAAAGTCGCTGCTCACTGCGCACTATCGCATGACTGATCTTGGCGAAGCACACAGTTTCTTGGGCATGACCATCACACAAGACAGACCCGCACGTACACTGACCCTGCATCAAGGAAGCTTTGTTGCCCATCTGACTGCACGGTTTCATCACCTTGTGCAACACTTGCCCCGTCAATAGTCACCCATGAGCTCGGACGTCTATGCTCACTTGCTTGATGCACGTACCACAGACTACGGACCTGAGAGTGATCCAACACTCTATTGACAGGTCACAGGCAGTTTCTCACCTTGGCATCCACAACACGGCTTGACATTGCATGTGCTGTCAACACCTTGGCTCAGTTCAGTCAGCAACCCCACAGTTGTCATCACAAGGCCTTGAAGTTGCTGCGTTATGTGCTGGACACTGCCGAGGTCGGTCTTGTCATCTCTCCCTCCTCAGCACCACTCTTGGATGGATATTGTGACAGTGACTATGCACGCGATCATGTTGCACGCAGTCGAGGGGGGTATGTCTTCCGTGTGTGGGGCATGGCTGTGTCATGGAGAAGTGCTAAATAGTCATGTGTGGCGCGCAGTGTGGCTGATGCTGAGTACATGGCATTGGGTGAGGCTGTATGCGAAGCCATATGGCTGGGACGGTTGCTTGAAGAATTGGGTCTGACTGTGCATGCCATACCACTGTACAGCAACAGCTCAGCAGCACAATGGATTGCACAAAACGACAGTGTACTGCACCCACGCACTAAGCATATCAGTGTCGAGCATCACTTCGTGCAAGAAGTAGTGGAAGCAGGGGCTGTTCAAGTGTGCCCCATTGCGGGAAACGCTCAGTTGGCAGGCTTCCTCACCAAAGCTCTTCCCTCATCAAACCTCACTGCTCAACTTGATCAACTCGGCTGCATGCCTTTGGCACTCACATCCAAGGGGGCGTGTTAATCCTTGTACATATTCCTGTTTGTGGATGTGAGTGCTCAGGGCATGCCGGCTATGAGATCGAAGACGACACATGATGAGCGCGTGCTTCACACACTCAAGACACAGCTACCTCTTTATGCTGCAGCTCGTGCCTCACGTGCCTCGGCTCCAACTCAGTCGCATGCCCATGCGTCACTCTCTCACTTAGTTTACTTGGTGCGACCAAACCTAGATTAGACTTAGAATTTGAAGTGACATACTTGATGAGCTAGTAGAAAGACCTAGAATAGACCTTGATTGTTGAATGATGTAGTTTAGGTTTGCCCGCTAGGGGCAGTGGACCGAGAAATCAGTCTAGGGGCGAGTTTCGCCCTCGAACAGTGAGAGCGAGCTTGCTCGGCCGGCAGGCCTCGCTGCCCGGCCAAGCGGAGTGAAGCACGTAACTCGTGCTTCTCTCTCTCTCTCTCTCTCTCTCTCTCTCTCTCTCTCTTTCTTGTTAGGTCACGACACTTAGTGTCGAAACCCACGCCATGGCTGTCACGTTTTTGGCCCTAGCATGCTCCACGCTTAACCGTTTTGAGTGATTCAAGTTGCAAATCGAGGCTCTTGCCATTCTCATGAACTTGGCAATGGGAGCAAACGTCTCATGATAGTTTTCGCCCTTGCGCTGTGTGTATCCCTTCGCCACCAGCAGTGCCTTGTATTTGTCAACCACACCTTCCTTTGTGAACTTGGTATTAAAGACCCACTTTGAGCCAATGACCTTGGCATCTTTCGGCTTGTCAACCAGCTCCCATGTATTGTTTTCTGTGATGGACGCAAGCTCTGATTTGATACCTGCGTCCCATTGATCCCCTTCAGGTCGTGCAAGTGCCTCTTGCATGGTAGTCGGCTCCGTTGATGCAGCCAGCATGCACTGCGTCATGCCGATCCATTGACCGGTGCTTGCGTCGAAGCGGTTCCCCGCTTTTTGCTGCCTCCCGATGCGGCGCGGTAGTTTTGGTGGTACATCGTTGTTCTGCTGTGATCCCTCTGACTCAGCACACTCCGGTGAATCAGCGACCGGACGGCTGCCCAAGGATGTCTCTCGCTTTGGCAAAACATCGCCCGAATGAGTGGCGCGTCCGATGGATTTTCCACCAACACCCCATGCACACTCTGCCAGGAGTGCCCGCCTTGGTACCCTCGGTGCCTCATCCGCCAGATCCTTTCGTTGGATCTCCTCATCAGCTTGATCGTCATCGGAGTCCTCCGCATTGGCTGCCACCGCTGGTGCACCTTCACGCTCTGATGGCGCATCTTCAACATCGGCGTCTGCCGGCTCCTTCTCGTAATCAAGGAGCTGGAACCACTCCTCTGTCTTTGGGGAGTCCACCACGCCCGCGTCGTTGCTGGTGATGTAGCTCTGCTGCTCATCAAACTCGACGTCTCGGCTGCGGACTACCTCCTCCTTGTGCATGTCGTAGATCCTGTATGCCTTATGCGCGCTCTCATAGCCAAGGAAGAGATACAAATTTGCTCGCGACTCCAGCTTGCTGTCGCGCCTCTGTGCAGCTGGCACCATCGCTTGCGCCTTGCACCCGAACACTTTTAGGTATGCCACACTTGGGTTGCGCCCGCTCCAAACCTCATACGACGTCTTCCAGTCGCTCTTCCCCTTCAGCACCGCTGTATGAGTGAGGTTGATGGTGTAGCCCACCGTACACACAACTTCTGCCAAAAAGCTTCACAGTAATTCCGCATCCACCAACATGGTTCGTACCATGTTCAGTAGTGTCTGGTTTGCCTGTCCCACCACGCCATTTGGCTGAGGCATAGTTTTTTGCCATTTTATGCCTTGCTGCTTCATCCACCCACTACAGTCCACATACTCTCTGCGGTTGTCACTGTGTAGCGCTCTGCCCTTCCGGTCAGTCTGCCTCTCCACCACGGCGACATACTCCTTCAGCCGGTCTAGGACCTCGCCCTTTCGCTTCATGAAGTACATGTAGAGTTTTCTGTTGTAGTCATCTATGAAGGTGGCGCGCTGCTCTTTGACGCCATCTTGAATGGTCTGCACACGTTGCTGTGCATGAACTCAAGCACGTCCGAAGCGCGATTCACGTTCTCGTTGAACGGTTTGCGCCGCGCCTTGCCCAAAATGCAAGGCTCGCACATTCGTGCTTTGCTGCATCTGTCACCTCTTATGCACCGTCGATGACAAGGCCGTACACCAGCTCGCGCTTTGCCATCTCCTTCACGACTGCGAGTGAGGAATGCCCCTGTCGCCAGTGCCAGAGCTCCAGATTATCTCCCCATCCTTTGGCCTGGTTGATGGTGCGTTCTTGCAAGTCTGCTGAATCTATCACCTTGGTCTCCACGATGTAGAGGCCTCCCTCATGCTTAGCCTCCAGCACGGGCTCGCCGCTATCGTCCTTCCGCATGACTGCCCCTCTTCTCCTGAAGAGCACCTCGTACCCCTTGTCAGTCAGGCGGCTAACACTTAGAATGTCAGCCAAGCCGGGTACGTGCTGCACGTCCTTGATGACGCGCTACACCCGCTTTTCGCAAACCACCAACTCCACGTCCACGTCTCCTTGGCCAGTCGCCGGCTCAACCTTGTCGTTCGCGACCACCATGGATTTTGTGGACATGGTGTAGTTGATGAACCTGACCTTCTTGACCCGGGTATGCTCGTTTGCTCCGGAGTCAAGACATTATCGGTTTGCCTTCTTGAGGTAGTGGTTTTGAGTGCCGTTGAGGAGCGCCTTCTTGCCTTTGGCGTCCTTGCCGCCGGCCTTTGCCTCCTCAGTGCACTCACGGGCCCTCCTTGTCACAGTTACGGCACGCACCCTTCTTGGCGCCCTTCTTGCCGCTACCTTGCCCGCCACCTCCCTTGGCCCCGCTTCCACCACCATGCGTTTTTGTGACGAGGGCCGATGAGGATGATGAGGACTCCCCGCAGCTCCATCGCTATGCCTTGTTGCGGATGTACTCTACGACCGCGCCATAGGTGAGCTTGTCCTCTGCCCATCCTCCCAAGACTGTAATGAGAGGGCTCCAACTATCAGGAGGGGCCATGAGGAGGGCCATCGTTTACAGCTGTGTGTCAATGTTCCACCCCAACTCATTGCACTGTGAGGCGAGCGACTGGATCTGTTGCATGGCAGTGATGACATCACCTCCCTCCTGGATTCTCAGTGTCAGGAGTTGCTTCATTGCGAAGATTTTGTTCGCCAAAAACTTGGATTGATGGATGGCATAGAGTTTTTGCCAAGCTTTGGCTGCCAGCTTGCAGCCCTGGAAGTAGCCCCACTGCGACTCGGCCATCCCGGACACCAGCAGCATGAGCGCCTTTGTGTTCTTCTTTGCAAAGGCCTCCTTCTGTGCTTCCGTCGCCGTCGCTTTGTCGAGGATTTCCGTTCCCTTCATGATCTCCAGCAACCCCTTATGCACGAGGTGCAGCTCAAAGTGCCACCTCCATAGCCCGTAGCCAGGGCCTTCTGTATACTTCTGGATGGATTGCGTCTCCTTCTGCACCATTTGCGCAGTCTTCAACTCCGGGACCTCAGAGTTTGACGGCGAAGTCGTCACTGACGACAGTCCCGTCCGCTGCGAAAGCCGTGAGCGATTGTGTAGACCGGTCAGGGCTGTGGGCCCATAACCCTTTGTCAGAAACCGGGGTGCGCTTCCAATGTGGCCTGACGGGTCTTCTGTGCTCACGGTTATGTTTTGTGCGGGTGGTTCTGAGTCTAAGCGTGAGCTTTCTGGTCGCCCCACGCTATGTTTCTGGGAGTTGAAGAAAGTTGCGAGACAGTCACTTTTGCATAGGGAATAACGCGATTTTGCATTAGTTTGTGAGCATGGACATGATATGAACATTTGTAGGTCTATTCATGAGCTCTCTAACGCACCAAACTGTGTGCGATTCGGATTACCGTAGCTCCCGTTACGTCAGCCGAAGCGCAGTACCCCAAATCAGCCGCTCAGTTGGCGGTGCGCACCACGTCGCCCGCCGAGGCGCCCTCACACATCAAGGACCCATCAAAACGCCATTCCAGAGGCGCAGATATCCCTACACGTAGTGGCGGCGCCCCTCGCACCTTTGGGGTCTGTTTTGATGAGCTAATCATCGAGTTTGGTGATGGGGATTGATGTGGGTCGAAACCTGTTCGCGGACTTCCAGTCGGAATTTTGATTTAGTCCCCGAGTAACAAACTGTAGTACTGAGTTTCGGACTCCGAGCCAGGATTTCGGCTAAGTCCCTCAGTAACAAACTGCATTCCTGAACTCCGGCGGATCAACCACCGGACGCCTCGGCAAATCTTCCAGAGCAAAATCCCCAGATGTCATTTTGTTACTCGTTCCGATCAATTATTCACTAGAAGTCAAACCGCGGCCGGCTCCCAGAACCGCCGCGCATACCCCAACTTTGGAAGCCCATATCTCCCTTGTTTCTAGTGTGATTCTGGCGAAACAACTTCCACCGTGTTAAGCAACTTGTCAACTTCCAGGGGTAATCCTCCATTTCAGGATCCAAGTAATGATCGAGTCCCTAGATCCGTCGACAAGGAATTTTCTCTCTCTGGCGGCTCGTCGGCGCCTCCGAATGGCGCACTTGGGCATGCAGAGGGGCAATCTTCAACAAATCCTTCCTCCACGCCCCGTATGGATCAGTTTGATGCATGGGTCGTGTGGAACAACATGAAGAGCCTCTTGGACTCCAAGAACAACCCCCTCCAAGTGATCCATTTGACATGTGCCACATCATGTGTAGGAAACTGCCACATTGCCGTCCCATCTGGTGCCCACCACACTGGCAGCCCTGAGTTCATCTGGATCCTGTATGGTGTGCCAGATTCTGAACCACTCAGGCTTGTAAAGGAACGGGTACCTTGTGTATTTTGTCATGACATTTTACATCTGAAATCTGGGGTATTTTTGTCCGTTTGCAGTCTCAGTTTACACGCATATGACAGGTCCAACACATGTGTATGAAATGAGTGTTGCAGATCATGAAACATAGCGAAAGTATGTCTGGGTCACAAACAACTTTGGGCATGGCGGATGGGCAGCCATGCCAGCCATGGAAGTCCTCTATGCTGCACCAGACTATGACCATGTAGGCCTGTGAACGACTGGGTACATTGCTCATTTTATCATGACATTTCATACCTGAAATGACGGGTATTGTAGTGATTTTGCGGTCTGCATTCATACACACATGACATTTCCCTTACATTTTCATGGAAGAAGTGTTGCTGAACATGAAACACAGCGGCTATACATGTCATTCACAAACAACTTTGGAAATAGCGATCGTGACTCATACAATTCTGTGCATACAAATGTGTGTAGTAAACATTATGACTTTACTTGGTAGGATACTTATAAGCAAAAATCAGTTTCTACTTCCTGTACCCGGTAGCCCATGGATGTTCCCAGAATTTATTGTACTCATGTGCCTGGAGTCTTCTTACATGGCAAGCATTAATAGCACATATCCCAGTGTTACACCATTTCAATGACGATGTTAAGCAAAGGTTTTGATAATGTTTGAAATACTATTGTATGCAACTTAAAAATTACTCATAAGGACCAGGCTTGCCGTTCACTATCCACTGCTGCACTTGTGGGATAGCGTGTGCATCCAACCAATGATGTCACACATGGGGCACAAATGCACAAATGTGCCAGAAGTATGTGCACGATCGGGATTAATGACCATCCCTTCGTCAATTTCTTCAACAGCATCATAGAACACTTCTTCTGGTGTGTACTCCGGTAGAGCATCTATGTTAAAGGGTTGAGGGCACGTGCTATAGTACAGCCTGACCTCAGAACACCTCCATTCTGTCTGCAACCTTGACAGCAAGTAACATGTGCCAGCTCTACACAGAAACGAAGTTACCATAGGTAGTGCTGTTGCGGACAACGTGCACTCTATGAAAACTTGGTGGAAATGTTTGAGAGAAGTACAAATGCCTTTGTTCCATGCTTTTACACTTTGTAATGAAACATGGGGCACCTCTTTGTGACTACAGTAAACTACATTTTTTCCTTTCTACATTACTGTGACAAGGTAAGGGAAACACAATTCTGCACTTTAATTGTCACCAGGGCATGAACGTGGATTTGGCAAGGTTTTCCAATGCAAATGACTTGACACTTTTCAAAGGAAACAATGGCCTAGGATTCACATCCACCCCTAACACAACCACACTAGCATGGTCATCACACATTGTGGCCGGCCACTGCCCATGCAGAGTATACCGTTCGCTCAGGACTTGGATATGCTTTCAGACTTGGGCTGCGGCCAACGAACAGTCCACTGTACCCCTGCACAGTGACATGACATTGTTTTAAACACAGTGTTTTTGGCCTTGAAAAGGAACTGAAGAGGTGCACATGAACCTATGGACATGAGTAGGGGAAAAACTCACATTAAAGTCCAAGTGCATCCATGCCTCTTACTGCGTGGCTCCCCACCTCTTCCTCTGCCTCATCATCCGCGTGCTCTGCTCCCGCATCGTCTTCTGCTGCCTCTTCTCCTGCATCACCGTATGCATCATGTTCCAGTGCATCATACTGCTCCATGAGCCTGGCACCTTCAGCGTCGTGCTCTTCATGTGTGAGTAGTCCGTTCTCTGGCTCCGCCGCATACCCTAGGGAGTCCTCACTGCCACTGTCGGAGACATTGTCGTCAAAGTCGTCTGCGGCTGCCTCTCCTACCTCCTCGTCTGTCGAGGACCCCCTGGGGTCTGCTTCAGGGTTGTAGTCCAACGTTTCACTGTCGTCGGTTGCTGCCCCTTCTTCTGTCCATGTCCCTTGTTCTTTGTCTACACGTGCACCTGCTCCTGCTGCTGCAGCTTCACGGTCTGCTCTTAGCGCTGCAACTACTTTGTGAGGCCTAGGTGCAGCTGGGTTGGGACACCTCTTCTTTGTGTGACCCTTATGGCCACACTTCAGGCAGATGAAGTTCCGTTTCCGTAGCGGCACACGCTCTATGCGGGAACTCCTGGGACGACCACAGTCCTGCCGTGGACCTGATTGCCCCCAGCCAGACGGTGCAGGTTGGTAGAGTCCAGAGGCGTAGAGTGAGGGCATGGAGTTGGCGTAGGTGAGGCTCTAGTACCTCACTGTCTGCCCGCAGCTCACATGCACAGTCGGGTCATCACCCACCTCCATCATGACGGCACATGCATGCTGGCATGGCTGGCCGAACTCGCGCCACCGACGACACTCAAAACTTCCCATGGTGAGATCCACATGCTGCCGGACATTTGTTGGGCCACAAACTGTTGCCATGGACGGCCCCTCCATGATGACGTCGTAGTCGAATGCCACCCTGCCTGTCTCGTCCTGGGATGAGGTACTTCGCTGCACGTTTGCTGACTGCCTGCAGGTGACGTGACGCTCGGTGAAACTGCTCGTGGGTGAGGGCCTGTGCGCACTTCCAGGCCCAGTAGGCCGCCTTCTTGCCGAACTTCTCCTGGATGTTCCGCCGCAGATGCTAGGCACAATAAGTGTGGGTAGCGCCGGGCAAGTGTCTTACCAGAGCTTTCACCAGGCCAGTTTCTCTGTCTGACACAATGACTGCACCTGCAGAACACGTTGTGGGGTAAGCTCATGCCAAGTTCTCGCAAAACCACATCCATGTTTCCTCATTCTCACTGGACACCAGTGCCCAGGCCATGAGGCATGCATGGTTGTTTGCGTAAAATAATTGCGCGACCAGCATCACTTTCTTGTGGCCGTTCTTCAAGAAGGTGCCATCCATTGTCATGATCCTCCTTGAGTATTCCCACCCAAGGCGAGTGGCCCCAGGCACCACAAACACCCAATTGAACTTGTTTTGTGCATCCATCTCCGCGACTGCATGCGTTGCTGGATCAACGCGTTTCAGCTGCACGCCCACAAACACAAAATTTGTCAAACTTTGCATCAGGGAAGGAAAACCAGAGGTGAAGAGCAATGCGGGACTGGCGGCACAACATACCTCTTGACACAGCGCAGGAAACATAGCCCATGATTTTGCCTTTGCGCCCATGAGTTGGGCCTGGGCTAGTGATCTTGCATGGTACAGCGTACAGTTGGCAACCTGAATTCCCGCGGCTTCCTTAATGATGGCTCTCACTGTCGCCGGAGGTGTTGTCGGATCCCGCGCCATTTGCGACGATATGTGCCTTGCAATCCATCTGGTGGTTTGGGTGGGGCTCCCACAGCCAATAGTCGGGGTGTAGCTGTGGCTTTCTGTGACATGGGATGGTTTCACCACCCCCAGCTTGGAAGATACAACCGCGCGTAAGTTCCACGCGCAGCAACGTGTCACAGCCTCCACACAGCAAACGTCAATCTGGCCAGGCTTGCTGCGCACCCACTGAAGGCCGAAGCGATTTACTACGGCGTGGTCCTTGATTGCCGCCCTGTAGGCTGCCATGTTGCGGAACGTTTTGCTCTCGACGACCTCGTCACCTTCTGCCTTTCATTTCTTCTTCGTGTCATTGGGGGGAGCTGTCTGAAGTTCATGCAAAAGGACAGGAAAGATGCTTTGGCAAGCATTGACTTCATGTCACAGCGGGTTCGAAACTGTGGGCGGGCACCAAGCAGGAGAAGACATGCGGCAACATGTGTGTAAACAAGTATGAATACCGCACATATTGTACAGCGGACATGCGATGCCACATGACAAAAAAAACGCAAAAGAACGGGAGACACATATTACCAGTGGAGCCACTAGGACAGAGAACGCGATGCCTTGCCCAGGACTGTGTGTAAGGTGGAGCCTCGTTCTGGTCCGGGGAGCTTGGCTCAATCCGAAACAACAGCATGATCTCCATAGCTTCATCTTCCAACCGTCTTTCTCAATCCTCATAGTCCCAATCTCTGTTCAGCCAGAAGAAGAGTTCTTCTTTGACACCTAATTCATGGTTGAAAACGTGGTGTGCTGGACTCTGGGGCTGAGCTGGAACCGGCAGTGGAAGAACTCCGTGCTCGGGACGCCGGTAGGCGCGTTATTGAGGTGGTGTTGCAGCGGGTGGTGGTGATGCAACGGGTCGTGCAGCTGGTCGTGCAGCGGTTCGTGCAGCGGGTGGTGCAGCGGGACTTGCAGCGTGTGGTGCAGCGGGTGGTGCAGCCGGTGGTGCAGCAGGACGTCCAGCGGGTGGTGCAGCGGGTGGTGCAGCGGGTGGTGGAGTGGGTGGTGCAGCGGGTGGTGCAGTGGATCGTGCAGCGGATCATGTAGTGGGTCGTGCAGTGGGTAGTGCAGCGGGACGTGTAGCGTGTGGTGCAGCGGGGGGTGCAGCCAGTGGTACAGCAGGACGTCCAGCGGATGGTGCAGCGGGTGGTGCAGCGGGTGGTACAACGGGTGGTGCAGTGGGTGGTGCAGCGAGTTGTGCAGCGGGTCGTACAGCAGGTGGTGCAGCGGGTGGTGCAGCGGGTCGTACAGCGGGTGGTGCAGCGGGTGGTGCAGTGGGTCGTGCAGCGGGTGGTGCAGCGGGTGGTGCAGTGGGTGGTGCAGCGAGTTGTGCAGCGGGTCGTACAGCAGGTGGTTCAGCGGGTGGTGCAGCGGGTGGTGCAGTGGGTCGTGCAGCGGGTGGTGCAGCGGGTGGTGCAGCGGGTTGTACAACGTGTGGTGCCGCAAGTCGTGCAGCGGGTGGTGTAGCGGGCGTCGGCTCGGCGGGTAGTGCATCTGGCGGCGCCACATCCACGCCAGTGGGGCACCACCCCGCCGCCGTACGCGGGTTCCGCCGTCCATGGTTGCGCCGCCTTGGGTCTGAAGGACCAGACAGAGTTGTCGTGCCTGTTGCCGGCAAGGCAACATGACAGGGAGGTAGCGACTGTGGCAAGCGAAACTGAGACTCCACGGGCAACCCACCCTGGCCGGCGGAGATTGCCCGTCCTCGTGTAACTGGGCCTAGCGGATGTGACAGCGCGGGAGTTGTATGACGCAGTGCCTTGGCAAATGAGAGGGGTGGGCAAGTGGCCGGCCTTGTGGAATCTGTACGCACCGGTCGGGCGGAGGCAGACGCCTCCGCCCTCCGGGCACTGCCCCGGGTCTAAGGCGCCATTGCGCCAACGATGGGAACATTGGCATTTTCTGGGCACAATATATTGCTCACGTACCCTGCAATTCGACTCACCTTGCTTGATCAGGAGAGAGAGCGCCATGTTGACACTCCACCGCGAACACACCAATCCCCGGCATCGTCGCGGCTGTGCACCGGAGAAGCCAAAATGAAACGAACACTCTGGGGAGGGGGGGGGGGGGGGACAGTCGCTACCCACCGTCCATGCTCACGCTGAAGGTCACTTCCGCCAATGCATGTCAGGGACCATTAGAACGTACGTGGACGGGTTATACAGCCAATCCACATGCAAGACAGCCGTGCGACAGGGGACGGAGCTTACTGGAGTGCCTCCATTTCCGCACATGCAGGTTTGGGAGCCAGGCTGGCTTCTGCTCATGCAGGCCATGTTTCATCCATCGTATTCTTTACGTGTGTACGTAACGTCAGCATGGCATAGAAGAAGCATCCTCGAAGCCATGGGAAGAGCTCTATTCTTAAAGAAATGCAATTACCCCTTTCATTCGTGAGCGATTGGATCGTCAAACCAATTACTTCAGTAGATATGTGTAGACATGTACAGTCGCATTGAAGGCCATGCCGCGTCTCATTGTACGGAAAGCGGAAACGAGATGCAAAAATTGAGTTCAGAAGAAAAAAAGTAACAGCATGCCCAACATGCAACACATGTAACACAGGTACCAGTAGTCATTGATAAGTGAAAGTACCATGGGTGGATTGTTGCTTTCCTGGAGAGCGACGGGTGGATGGTTGCTTTTCTTCCGAATGACGGGCAGATGAGAGTCACACTTTGTGTTTTATGGCTATCTGAGCTATTTCACCCAATTCAATTTTGCATTTTAAGGAGGTGGGGTGCTTGTCGTCCCGTCCCTCCCCTCCCCCCCAATAAAACGTGTATCACGGGTGTGTATTGGGTAGTGTATCTGGAGAGGGTGGATTCAAAACACAAGTGTGTCTATCGGGTAGTGTATCTGGAGAGGATGGATTCAATACAGAACTGTATCCATACATTTGTGTAGTTTTTGGTGCCGTTCAACGATACAATCCCCGATACACTCCTCCAACATGCTCAACGTGTTGGGGATGGGGGGGGGACCTGTTCTCAGGGATTTTTTTTTTCTTTTCTTGAGTGAAGTGATAATAGGCACAATGCTCATCATCGAGGGACAAAGCTTTTTTTTTTGGTGAACCTTTCATGTTTTCCAATGGATGATTGCAGTCAATGTAAATATCTTCTCAAACAAATACACTTGTGTATTCTGTGGTCTTGTCTATCAGCTACACTCTCCGATACACCCCCCAGATAAACTTTGACATTTGAAGGGTGAAGGGGGGGCTCGTTGTCCTCCCCCTCCCCCCTCTCCTCCCTCCCCCCCCAAATTCTAAATATACTATAGGGATGTGTTGGGGAGTGTATCTGAAGGGGGACCGTCCTAATATACGAGTGTATCAATACACTTGTGTACAGTTTTCAGCAGAATTGAGATATAGCCCCTCATACACTCCCTCAATGCACTCACAGTGTTTGGAGGAGGTGGTGGGGTGAACCCCTTATTGGGGTGCTGTTCTTCCATTCACATGGTGCCAGTCGCGTTATGCTTCATTGAAGCTCTTCATTTTTTTGTTTCCCAAGAACTGTCGGTTTACAATGATTGACGCTCCCAAGATAATGTAAAATATCTGAAGAAGATTACGTATGGGTTATTATTGTGTTGTGTACTCTTCAAAACACTCACCATCTTCATTTTTCACTTTC
>SZWC01007079.1:1472-31635 GCA_023375785.1 Penium margaritaceum
TGACTGACTGACTGACTGACTGACTGACTGACTGACTGACTGTCTGACTGACTGACTGACTGAATGACTGACTGACTGAATGACTGACTAACTGACTGACTGACTGACTGAATGACCGATTGACTGACTGAATGACTTACTGAATGACTGGCTGACTCACTGAATGAATGACTGACTGACTGACGGACTCACTTATTGACTGACGGACTGAATGACCAAGTGACTAGATGCCGCCAATGTTGTAGAAGTGGACTGAGTGCCCACTAACACTAGCCACTATTTGCACCTGCTACTATCCCTTGCCCCGAATCTTTTCTCCCATATTCTTTGGTGTGGCTGCCACCACACCTGCCCGGGCTGGGATGAAAGGGATGTGGAGGAGGAGGAGATGGAGGTGGAGTGGGAGAAAGAAAAAGGTGAGGGTGTCAATTTGGTCACTGAGACAAGGCGGCTCAACTGATGTACTCAGGCCACCTCCTCTAAGAAGTAGCTCTGTGCTCATGAGAGAAGCTCGAGAAGGTCAGACATGGCGGTCAAGGCCGGTGAATATGTTGAAGTACACCAGGTAAGCCCACAGCATGATGGTATGAAGCGCCCTGTACTATGAGCTGCCTCCAACTGTGAGACAAGTGGAGAGGTGCATTGCTTGCCTCCAGTAGTTGCCTACAAGCTCAGATGCTCCTGTTGGAACTATTGGGTGTTGAGGTATCCTCAAGGATGCTAGCCCTCACTGATGCACTCGATCAATGTTTGGGGGCAGCCAATGGAAACCTTTGGTGAAGAGTCTGGAACACAAGGATCACAGACTTGGAATGGAAACCCGTCGCATTCAGAACTGAATTGAAGCACGTTCTTGTTAGCTAGCATAGTCAGAATAAATCAAAGCCTTGTAGCCTGTGATCTAAGTTTTTCGATGCATCCAAGCACGTCCAAATTGGAGCAGTAGAGCCCTTGCTACGGCCATTGAAGTAACCCTTAGTGGAGCCGGCCACCTTGCCTTGCATGCTGGGCAATGGGAGGCACTTCAACAGTGACTGGTCGGAGCGCCTTTCCTTGCCCAAAAGTCAAGGAAAAATTTACCCTGGTCAAAGGGATTCCTCTAGCTGCTTCCTTTATGGCCCTGTTGTATTTGGAGTTTGTTGGAGTTGAACTCCGATCACTGGCGGTGGATTATCCTGCCACCCACGGCGGATGCCAGATTCCACCCGTCCAACACCCAAACTTCGTGCTAGGCTGACTTTCTGAACCTTCACTCAAATCGAGCAATTCAAAGCTCAATCTTGCATAAAAAAATGAAAGAAATCCAAATATAACAACAGATCAGTTGTTTGACCACTCTCTAGCGGCCAAACCAGGGAATAAAATCAACAGCACTCATAGCAAGGAGCACACCACGTCAATACCTCCCTGACAGAGAGAGTTGAACTTGGTAAGACGGCGTGTCAATACCTACCTTGTTGCATGATTCTCAGCTGCAAATAATGTCAAGGCCAGCTCTCAGCCCTGACGCAGAGTTTCCCCAGCTCTTGTTTTGGCCGTCCCAAGGGAAGGCTGGAAGTCAAAGACCACCTCCTGTGGCACTACCTATAGAAGGCCCCTCAATGCACGCAGTAATGTCTATACCTGGTGTGGGTCATTAGTTTGATACTGGTTCAAAACGTACGGCTAATTCCCCTCCAAGTCAGCATACACCTGAAATAGAATCCCCCATGAGTATTAATCATCGCCCTTGGAGTAGCGTGGGGAGAGGCGTCTTGAAGTCCTTTGGTCGCCACTCCGTAGGGAGCACAACCAGATCTGGTCAACGAAAAAGGATGGGTTGCCACTGAACGGAACACTGCAGAAGGAGAGTCCTGCCATGAGCGGAGTGTCGTGATGCTGGTTGTGCCGTTGTGTGTTCTCCTGATTGTGATCTCCAGGGGGCATACTGAGGTGCAACTCGCTCAACCACTGCTCTAGAACGTGGAATCCAGCAATGCATGGGTCCGTCAACCAGTCTCTGTTGGCATCCAAAAGCGACACACCCAGCCCACGGTCGCGTTACTCCTGGGCCAGGATGCATTTTATTGTGTCTGAAATGATAGAGGACCGAGGGCATGGCGTCAAGACTCCGCCCGTCTGCTGGGATGGGAGGGGTCGGTCTGTGCGTGCAATCAATAGCTCCTGAATTCGCTCCAGCATGGCACTCTGGCAATCTTGCTGTCGCTGAATCGTGGCCTGCTATGACTGAAGGTCTGCATTGGCATGGGATCATGGTCTTGTCACCTCCAAACTAGACTCTCTCATGTCAGCCAGCTCGGATCCCTTGTTAGACCCCATGGCTGTCCCTCACTACGGGTAGACCGGCAAAAGGTGTCAGAGCAATGATCCGACAATGTTTCTTGAGGGCTTGAGACGTTGTGGAAAATTTTCTCGGCTACAAAGTGATGATGTCAGCAGTTGGTTTGCTCATGTCACCAGGGATTTGCTGATATCAGCTGATGGTGTGCAGATGTCAGCAGTGGGGGTGCCTTGGATGGTGTCTTGGAGTACCCCTTTACCTTCTTTTGTGTCCTCACATTGTGTAAAACGTCCACGGAGGAGGAGGAGGGGATGATTCCGTCACCCCCCTCTGCAATAGCCTCGGTAGCAATTGCTCTTGTGTGATACTGGTGCTGTAGCTACAGTCCGGTTGTACAGCTGTGCAACCGCTGTGGTAGCTGCAATTCATGCAACTTCCCTACACAGTTGTGCACCTCTATAGCTGTACGGTACAACTATCCAGTTGCATAGCTATGCAGCTGTCATGTGACAGCTGCTACAATCGCTGCTACAGTTATGCGGCTACAGCAGGGTAGATGTAACATAGTAGCCGCTGCCTTTCTCATAGCTATGCTGCTGCTATCACCAATACTCTTGCTCCTGATGCGATCATGCTGCTAAAATTTTTGCTTCCATTGATGTGCTACTGTTTGTACTACAACTATTGCGCTACTACTACTATCACTATTGCCACTCTACCACTACTATTACTACTCCTGCTGCCACGCTTCCACTACTGCTGTGACCACCACAAAAACTCTCGCCACTAATCCTGATGCCACTGTCAGATCATGGCGATGTGGTGATGCTGCTACTGCTGATATTGTGACGACATCTTTGTTTATGCTGTCTACTTCTGCGGGTTATCATGGCATGGTTGGGCCCCCCAGGACTGTGGCTATAGTGATGATTCTCACTGGTGCTGTCAATGTTCTGTCTCTATTGCATGGCTCAGCAAGGGATTACTTTCTTCTTTCATGCCATTAAAATATACGAGGGAGATTCTTAGCTCTTCTTTTGCTGATGTGGCAACACCGTCTTGTCAGCTCATGCACTAGCATGCATGGTAGGTACAAGAGCAACCAGGGTTAGGAAAGGAGATATGTGCATAGCCTCATAAAATTCAACAGTTTAAAGTGGAGAAAAATATGACAAATGACAAGCTCAAAGCCAAAACACCTACCGCGGCGCACAACAGGTGACGCACATGGCAGAGCCAGTTTTCCATAAAACCAGTCCGAAACCACAGTTCTAGCCATAACTTGCACACAGGCATCCTAACACAACAACACTGTCTGAATCTATAGATGTAATATTTCAAGCCGGATGTTGCACATATTATACACAATAATCTGGCATCGGTAGGTAAACAATGCAAGAACATGCAAATTGGGCACAAGGCTTGTCCACTAAGAAATTCCTAGAGGCTACAGAAAAACTGCAAAAGTGACCAGCAAGCATCCGGGACACCATGGCAGTTGTCCAGCCACTGATGCTGGATAGACCACCACCGGACGATGCTCCGCCACCAGCTGGCTCTACATGAGGGGTCTGCACAAACATGGACAAGGCCAAATTCTCACAAAAAGGAGTAAAAAAGGAGGGATGGCTCACATCACAACACTAGCCACCACTTCCCATCGCTTAAGTCCGTTGTGAGCTCATTGTACTTTCCCCCTTGTCACTAAGTTACACGTTCCAGACCTGGCCAAATATGGTGCTGCAATTCTTCTACTCACCACCGGGGTGCATGTTTTGTCTAGCATGAACCTGCATGCCATGGAATTGATTATTTCATGTTTCACGCATGTTGGCAACACAAATAGCCATGTCAGACTCTTCCAAATTGATGTCTGGGAGCGTCAACAACCTACTGAAGTCATCTTCTACTAGCAAGATTCACTAGACCAGTATTTTTCATTAGTGATGGATGACAAACGGTCCGGACTCTGTTTGCCTACGTGCCCAAAAATATCCAGCTAGAAAGTTTTTCCTGAAAGAAGAACAACATCGTCTCTCGACATGCGACATCAACATCCAGTCAATGCAGAAAAACAACAAAAAGTACCTTTCTACAAGCAAAGAATGCTTAGCTGCACATCAACGAATCCATGCATGCTTGGCTTGCATTCACTACATCATATCGGTTGACTTTGATTATAAGGATATGCTAAGAAGCTTCCTAGCCTTACTGTCGTTGATGTGACCACACTCTCTAGTAAGCTGACACACTAGCATGAAATCAAGTGCATGAAACACCAAGGATTGGACACACAAATCCTCTGAAAATCACAGAGCATAAATGCATGCCAATGCGCATGGCGGATGAAACATTGGGAAAAGTAGCCAACAGGTCGGTGAAACGCTCCCCAAGGGTGGAAATATATCCTGCCTGATGCACATGCAGCACTCATCGCTGATGGTCACCCTCAATCTCCATCCCCAAGATCAGGGATCTTGGTGCAGACTGGAGAAGCGCCTTCACAACCTGGACAACCTTGGGATCTTGAGGCGAATCAAGAGGTCATCAAAGAACACCAAGATGATAACAAAGGGTATGGATGGATCTCTCACAAAGGGCACGAGGTCGACTAGATTGCAAGGATAACCACCGTGATCAAGGGTGGCAGAAGTATCAAGATTCTAAAAGTGTTGAGTCTGCTTTAACTTGTACAAAGCCTCGCGAAGGTGCTAGACACGACCAGTACCAAAAATACCAAGAATACTTCATTTTTGTCCATTTCATGGAGCTCCCAGTTGTACTCAGCCACCTAGCTGAGCAGTGTCTTGTCTTACTTGCCCATAGGGGCAAAGGTGGCATAAAAGTCCACGCCAGGAACTTGGGAGAATCCCTTAGCCGTTAGGCAAGCCTTGTAGCACTCAATGATGACGTCTGGCTTACGCTTGCACCTTTACTCCCAAAGGGTGGTGATAGCCTTTCAGCACGGCGGAAGGTCCATCTTCTTGTAAACACCATGCTCCTTGATTGCATCAATCTCTTTTTACATGGATTGATTCCAGAGGGCTACATCTGGCACACACTGAGTCTAGGGAACTGTGTCTGGATCAGATGGGAGCACTGCAGTGCCACGAGAGGTGAGTGCAGAAAAAACTGAAGTGGGGCATGCAGTGGGACCAGACTCAATGCCTGCAACAGTGCAAAAGAACTCATCCGCTACAAGAGAGTAACTGACCACTTAGTTGGGCTGGACAAGAGAGGCACACAGGCCAAGCGCATCCTGACCAATGGCAGGTGCATGCTGGATAGTGACAGGGGTCGTAGTTGCAATAGAGGGACGAGCGGACACAGACCAACCGCCTGAGGGAAAACAATGATGGCGATGGACGAAGGTGACGCCTAGGTGGCCGACTGAATGGCTCGGGGGCACAAAATGGTGGAGCACGTAGCTGGTCCATAGTTGGAGGGACTGGCATGTGGACAGATTGCAGTGGGGACGTGCTTGGTGAGGATCCAAGAGATGTCGTAGGTGATGATGCAGGTGAATATGTAGGCAGTGATACAAGTGCAACACCACGTGCTGATTATGGATGGGATGCAAGAAATGATGCTGATGAAGGATTATATGATGGAACAGGTGGTGATGTAGGCAGTGATGCAGGCGCTGAAGAAGGTGCTAATGGGGATGTTGACATTGGCTTAGATGTAAACACAAATGCATAAGGGGTGGAAGTAGAGGATGTTGTGACGACAGAGGAAGGTGCAGGCGTTGAAAAAAAAGTGGATGAGGGCATGGGTGCAAATGCAAAAAAGAGATATCGGTGACTGAGGTAATGCACCAGAGGGCCACCATGAGGAATCCTCATTGTGAGGATTCCTCATGGTGGCCCTCTGGTGCCCTCTAGAGCGGCAGACTAAGGGGGCAGCAGACTAATCTATGAGAATTGAATCCCGCACGATGCATTGACAATGCAGCTGCCCCAACCTGCATACCATAATAGCTTCCAGCTTGGTATCAGAGCCAGAGCGCAGCAACAGTAGCAGACAACTGGCATACAGGTTCCTGACTATGCCGGCAGAACTCCACACGTGCCAGTACAGGGGAAACGCTGCCGGATTTTTCCTGGCAGTATTGACTCACTGGTGGCGGCGTCAGATTTTTTCCCACGGCCACTGGGTCAGGGCAAATGCTGCTAGATTTTTCCGGCAGCACTAACCCCCATGTTTGACGCAAGGAGGTGAGCGGCAACCCACGTCAGGCACCTGCTGGCGACAACGCACGTGGCAATTTCAATTAGGTGTGGTGACTGGCAGCAGCAGCAAGCAGCAGCAGTAACCTGCACCATCAGTAGCAGCTTTTGGTAGTAGCGAGTAGTGGCACCAGCAGCCAGTAGCAGCTGCGGGCAGTAGTAGCAGCCGAAACAAGCAGTAGCTCGTGGCAGCTCATAGCAGCAGTAGCTTGCAACAGCAAGCAGCAGCAGCAGCCAGCAGCAACAGCCAGTAGCAGCAGCTCGCAGCAACAACAGCGTGCAGTAGCAACAACACATGGCGGTAGTAGCAGTAGTAGTAGCAAGTAGTAGTACTAGCAAGCAGTAGTAGCAGCAGTTGTTGCAGCAGCCAGCAGCAGCCAGTAGCAGCAGCTGCAACAACAGCCAGTAGCAGCAGTTGCAGCAGCGGCTAGTAGCAGTAGCTGCTCGCAGCCCACTACTCATAGCTTGCAGCAAGCTGTGAGTAGCGAGCTCGCTGCTCACAGCGAGTAGCGAGCTTGCTGCTCGCAGCTTGTAGTGAGCAGAAAGCAGCAAGCTCGTAGCTCGCAGTGAGGAATGAAGAAGAAGAAAAAGGGCACACAAAAAAATCCCCCACCCCGTAGATGGCCCTGCAGCAGCTGCAACAGCCACCACCGCCACTACAGCAGCTATAGTAGCTGCAGCAGCACGCAGCAACTTAGTAGCAGTAGCACTAGCAACTGCTACAACAGTAGCCACAACAGTAACAACAGCAGCAGCAACTACAGTAGTAGCAGCAGTAGCAGCTGCTATTGCAACAACAACCGCATCAGCAGCAGCAGCTGTAGCAGCAGCAACTATCGCAGCCAAACAACAGCAACAGTAGTAGCTGTAGCGGTAGCAGTAGTAATAACTCTATAGCTGACGTAGCAACGGCTGTCGCAACAGCCGTTGCTGACATCAGCCATCCTCGGCTGACGTCACTATAGACATCACTGCTGACATTAGCAATAACAAAAAACAAAACATCAATAGCAGCAACCCTATAGATAATAGAGCAACAGTTGCTGACATCAGCCGAGACAAACGTCATTACTAACGTCACTATAGGCATCAGCAGCACATAGAAAAAAAAGGGAGGCACCATGACCAACAGTGGGGAGGGGTCCTCCTCTATTGGAGAACCCCCCTTCTTGCAGCACCTACAAAAGTCACAGCAGTTGCAGTAGCAAAAGCAATAGAAGTAGCTACCGCTGCTACAACCACCACAACAACAACATTAGCAACAGCAATAGCAGTAGCAGCGACCGTCGCAACAGCAGCAGCAACAGCAGCAACAACAACAACAGTAGTAGCAGTAGAAGCCATCGCCACTACAATAGTAGCTACAACAGTACCACCATAAACAGCAATAGCAACCGTAGCACCAACAACAATAGATGCAGCAATAGTAGCCACAACAACAGTAGCAGTAACAGTAGCAGTTGCAACAACATCCGCCACTGTAGCAGCTGCATCAGACGCAACAGCACCAACACCGTACAGGCTCTGGCGTCGGTCATGCTGGCTTGCCATATTCGCTCGTCACCTTGCGCCAGCAACTCGAAATGCTGACACAACAACTAGTGGCACTGTAGCCGCCAACACAGCTGTCATAAAAGCAGCCATAATAGTAGCATCAGCAGCCGCACCAGCAACTATAACAGTAGCGTCCGCAAGCACCCTTTTCTCAACCTAGGTATGCGAGCCCTGCAATATCTTATGCCACGCAATACCTGGCGTAACAACACACCCAGCGCCAATAGCAGACGGTGACGTCAGTACTAGGCCCCACTCTGGGTGCCGTCCATAGGCCAAAGGACTTCAAAACCCCACCGCCTCCGCTTTAGTCTTTTGAGCAGTTCCGGATCTGGGAGCTCAGCCGGATCTGGACACAAGGTGAGGGCATGTGGCCCTACTACGTCCTACCCTTTTATGCCACCCATGCCGACCAGGTATATGACACCGGTCGTGCTGTGCTCGCCCTCGTCCCGGTTGCCCCTCCAGCTGTACGTCTCGCCCTCGATCCCTTCCTTGGCGACTTCACCACTGCCAACCTCCCTGACCCCACAGCTACATGATACATACTCACACACCCTCATCGCATCTCTAGCGAGGCCGAGACCAATCGCTTCCTCCGGGGGTTCAACTCCCACCGCATGGAGGAGACCGAGATAGTCACCTCCTACTGGCAGCGCACAGAGGACATCTTACACCGCCTCGGAGACGCTGCACCACCCCCTCTCTCCGCGCTTCTGACCATCAGGCACGGCGTCACCGACGTTTTCTCCGACGTCTTCATTCACTACTCCCGGGAGGTTCTTGGCGCGATGGCCGCCCAGGGTACCCTCATACGAGCTCTTCCTTCGCATTGAGGAGGCTCGTGAGGAGTCACATATCCTGCACACAGAGTCCCTCGCATCTCCTACTATCACCTTAGTGATTGTTGCTGTCCCTGCAGCAGCAACGTCCTCCGGAGGTGCCTCCTTGTCCGGCAAGAAGAAGCACAGCAGCAAGAAGGGCAAGGGTCCACAGCAAGAGTCTAGCACATCCAGTGGGGACAGCCTCGTCTGCCATAACTGTGGTCAGTCAGGCCACGTGTAGTAAATGTGTCCACTTCCGACAGATGAGGCACGCGTTATCGCCACCATGCGTCGCCAGCGAGACCGTCGCCTCGCCACTGCTGCTGTGACTGTCGTTGCTCCTGCTATATCCACGCCACCCGTGACAGCTCCACTGCACTATCATCAGCAGTCGTCCGTACCCGCTCCTCTATCACCGGCACCTTCCTCCTTCCTGGACTCCGGTGCCGTCACGACACAGTCGGTGTACTTCGTCGGACCCTCCACCTGCAAGCGCTAGCTCGAGCAGTTCATTGCACTCCAACTCGGCCTTCCTCGTCCTCCTCCTGCGAGTTACATCATCCCTGCTTCTCCTGCACTGCCTTCTATGACAGAGTCTGTGCTACAGTCATGCCCTATACCTTTGTCCACCTTGTCCTCTGTCGTTCGCGGCCCGGTGGCACTTGAGCGGACGACTGACACAGAGGACATCGACTTGTGCGACGAGCAGGCGCAGCTCCACCCTTTCCTACGGGGTGAGACCGCGAGGCTGCAGGAGGCTCTGGCTCGTGCTGACACGCACACGATCGAGGTCCACTGTCAGGTTCATTCTGCGACTGACCGCCTACATGCCGCAAATGTAGCCAGCCGGTCGGCTTCCGCGTCAGAGCTTGTCGAGCTCCACATGCACCCCGACGCTGCGGAGGCCGCGAGGCGATATGTAGCTCAGCAGTTGGAGGTCATACAACAGGCGATTATCTTGGAGGAGGCCCTCTGCTCTGCACCAGTCACATCAGTAGATGATGACAGCAGTGACGATGATAGCGACGACGACGCCAGCAACGATGACGCTCCGGGGTGAGGCTCTGTGCGAGTACATCCCACCAGCATCGTGGTCACCCTTGCTATAGCAGTGTAGGGGTATGTGGCCATGGGGGAGCCGTGCTCCCTCCTCACATATTGTGTTGGGAGCAGCCATCAGCTTTGCTCGTACTATCAGCCTCTGCAGCTCAGGGGAAGTGTTGGTGTGTGGGCTTTGGCCTGGCACCCTTTTGAGGACAGCGAGGTTACTTGGGGTGTGGCACGATGCTATGGTCGAGGTTATGCTGGTCAAGACCCGCGCACTGGTGAGTCCTACTAGTGTGACGTGGAGACCCATTGCCTCCATGTGTTATGTATGATCCATGCAAGGTTATGCTGGTCAAGACCCGCGCACCTGGTGAATTCTACCAGTGTGACGTGGAGACCCATTGCCTATATATGTTATGTATGATCCATGCATGATGTGGTCGAGACTCGGATACCCGGAGACATTTTCCGAGGTCATGGGGAGACCTTGTTTCTTTGTCTCTCTTGAATGATGTTTGACACGTAGGTGTGTGATTGCCTTGGTGCATGGTCGAGACCCGGGCACTTGGTGGGATGCACCATTGTCACAAGGAGACCTTGTGTTGTGGTATGCTTGATCAGTGCTCACTATGATTGGTTGCCTAAGCCATCATCTCTTGCCTTCGCTCAGACATTGTTATGTTGACAGTTATTTCAGCCAAGGGGAGTGTTGGTATGTGTGGCTTCCACCCGTCACAAGCGACGGCCAGGAGAGCAGCGGTACAGGAGAGCGTGACGACATGGTCCCCGATGCGGACCCCAGAGGCACCATCACGTCGGTAGGTGGTGGACCACCCAGTCGGAGCTGATCGACGACTGCCCCAGCGTCGTGGATGATGTCTCGGACCTCCTGCAAATTTTCTGCAGCCTATCCTTGATGCGGACGCAGCTGGCGGTGGAGCACCGACGAGTGGTGGCTCCATCCACCAGCAACTGCCACAGAGCTGCCACGCCGCCCTGGGTGCTTGCTTGGGTGCTTTGCGGTTTTTCTACAGATGCTAGAGTTTTCTCGGAGGACAGGCTCTTGAGCCCGATTTGCATGTTTTGCATTGTCTGTCCACCGATCAATGCCGGACTTATGCGTGTGACCAGTCTTAGCATCCGGCTTGAGATTCTACATCTCTAGGTTTAGACGGCGTAGCTATCTGATTTGCCCAAAACAGTGTTTTTGGGCCGGTTTTAGGACAGACCTTGCACTGCTGAGTGCGACACCCGTGGTGCACCGCGGCAGGTATTTATTATGTGGACTTTTCGTTTGTTATCTCTCACTGCATGTGTTTATTAATGGAAGCACATTTGACACTGTGTCGTGTCGTCTAGCCAAACCCTTGCCATTTCGCGTCCGACCTGTGTTGACATCGCGAGCTTACTGAGCGCTGACGCCCAGTCAGTGGCAAGCGTGCTAGGAAGCTTCCTAGAATCTTATCACGGCAGTCTCTAATGCTGCTTTTTCTGTCTACATGCGTCCAGTGCTGTGTTTGATCGCACTGTTGCATTCGTCGCGCTGTATAATACATAGGGTCCAAGTTTCATGAGTTTAGGACACTATTGGTACTGGGGACGAGAGTAGACGCCGCCACGTTTTAGGTGGCTATAATTCTTGACTGCTATTTTTCTAGCTAATTCTGACTGCACAGCTGCGTTTGCAACGTGCGTATTATGGTATGGTCCAGTCTTGAGGCAAAACAGACGACGCACGGGTTTTGGGCTGTCGGCCGTCTCGCAGGGCTCACCGAGAAAACATGCCTGCCTGAAAACAGAGCTATTTCTTGATTGGCTCGTGAACTGAGTAACAATTTCTAATTAGCTGGGAGAGGCTAGTTCTTGGGGGGCTCTGGTATTGTGTCACATTCTCAGTTCTTAATCAGTCATTTCCTGTTCTAAGCTGCTTTCTGGCGCTAACACTGGCGCATGTCTCTAAGTAACAAACCCAGAGCACTCGGACTTAGACTCTAAAGCGGTAGACTGAGGGGGCAGCAGACTGAGCAACGAGCGTGGAAGCCCGCACACCGCATCGACTACCCAGCTACCCCAGCCTGCGCACTAGAACAGTTTCCAATAGAACGGTGTGTCTGAGCGTTGGAACCGCACATGGAGGACGAGATTCGCGCTATGCAATCTGAGTGCAAGTTTCTAGAGTCCATAACATTTGAAGGCTTCTCCTGCAGGACGTGGGTCTTGAACCGCTTGCCGCATGGCCCGCTTCTAGACCATGTCACGGCATACGAGCTGTAGTTTGGCTATCGTGCCGATCTCCATCTTGCTCGCATTTGTGGGTCCCTCGCCTGAGTCTAGTACAACGAGGATGAACAAGGGCCTCTGTCAGTTGTCATTTTCCTCTGCATTACTAAGCTATTGGAGCTTATGAGACTTTACTATTGTGATTTGTGACGTTCCTCTCGACTTGTATAGTTTACTGTGACCACTCGGCCGTGTCCATACTCGTGCAGATCCCTGATGCGGACCCTGGTGGCACCGGTGCGTCATGTGGTGGTGGACTACCAGCCTGGAGCTGACCGATGACTGTTCCAGAGCTTTGGACTCTACCCAGGACCTCCTGCAGTTTTTCTACAGCACACAGGAGTTTATCGGTGGACTGGCCGTGGGTCCGATTTGCATCTTTTTGCATTATATGTCCACCGTTTGATGCCGGATGCATGCATGTGACCAGTCTTAGCGTCCGGCTTTTGATCCTACACGTCTAGGTTCAGACGGTGTAGCGTTCTGACATATGTGCACAGAGTTACGGCCAAAAGAGTGGTTTTGGGCCGGTTTTAGGAGAGATCTTGCACTGCCGCGTGCGACACCTGCCGTGCGCCACGGCAGGTACTTATGCCATGGACCTCTCATTTGTCATTTCTCTCTGCAAATGCTATTGAAGCATTCTGACACTTTGCCTTGTGTCTCCTAGCCAGACCCTTGTCGGTGTGTGCACGTCTTGTGACTATCGTCACCGTGTTACCAGGCACTGACGCCTAGTCAACGGCTGTGTCGCTAGGAAGCTTCCACTCATCTTCTCATGGTATCAGAGCGTTGAGACAGTTCTCACCGAGCTGCGCAGCAGAGACGTAGCAGAGCAGCAGTAGTGAGAGCCACAGCTGCAGCAGATCCACAGGGACCCGTTCACGACAGCAGACCGCCGTCGATGTCTCTGACCATCACCACGTGAGACTACAGTCGCCAGCAGCATTCGGCAGCAGCAGCAGCAGTGCAGCAGAGTAGCAGCACAACAGCAACGGCAGTAGCAACGGCGGCAACACCACAGCAGCAGCGTGCAACGGCAACAGCACAGCAAGAACAGCACCAGCAGCAGCAGCGGTAGCAGCAGCAGCAGCGGCGGCAAAAGCAGCAGCGGCGACAGCAGCAGCAGTGGTGGCAACAGCACAGCAGCAACGCAGTAGCAGCGGCAGCAACAGCGCAGTAGCAGTAGCAGCAACAGCAGAAGCAGCAGTAGCGTAGTAGTAGCAGCGGCAGGAACGCGCGACGGCTGTAGCAGCGTGCAGCAGCCGCAGCGCGCAGCAGTAACACGCGGCTACTTCCACAGCCGTGCGCACAGTGGCCAGGCGGCCGCTCTGCACGCAGCCGCGTGGCTGTTGTTGCAACTGACAACGCAGCAGAAGCTGCAGCTGTGCGAAAGCTATTGTACAGCTCCCGCGCGGCTGCTGCGGAGCGGCCGCCAGCTCGCGTAACAATCGCGAGGGTTGACAAAAAATAAGCAAAAAAACAAAAAAAGGGGTGAGCTGATGTCAGCATTTTTCTTTGTTGATGTCATCAGGTCTTGCTGACGTCAGCAATTTCCTGCTGACGTCAGCATTTGCCTTTGTGAAATTTTTGGTCGGAGGGTCAAAAGTTTCCAGCGTTTCAAATCCCCGAGAAACGCTGACGTTTCTGCAATTCGACCACGTTGACGTCTCGGCCCATAGCGAGCGGCGCCATGGCTCCGTCCGGCGAGAAGGGAAAAGGGGTACTATATCCCTCTTCTTCCTCCACAGGGATCAGGAGCCCACGGTCCCAGGCTATTGAGGACCTGCGGAGCCAGCAGGACGAGATGTGTCGCCTACAGCGGGGGGCTAGACTGACGCCATCCGTACACTCACCGAGCTTCTTCGAGGACATTCCACGACTCCACGACAGACTTCAGAGGGAGCGGCCGGGTCGCACGCTCTACACAGCAGTCAGCTCCAGCACCGGAGACAGGAGTTGGAGCCGACCCTCCACCTCTTGATCCTTGGGACGAGGATCGAGACATGCCTGGCATGGAGGGTGACTTCCGCGAGCGCGAGATTCGTGTGCTTCAAGAGCGTCTCCGCCAGCTTCAGACGAGCTCTCGGCCCCCACACACATCCCGCTGTCCGGAGTTTTGATCGTCTCCTGACCTCCACCCCAGAGACTTCCTTCTTCCCGGCGTCTTTCCCATCCCTCGTCCTTCCCAGCCTGTGGTTGCTCTCCCTACGGAGCGGCAACCCAAGGACTTCGAGAAGCCGCCCCCACGATATGTCAGCGAGGACGGCTTTGACTGCTGGGAGATCCTCTTTCAGGTCTGGGCCACTTCAGAGGGCGTGTGGCCCTAATACCACAGTCCGTATCAGACTAGAGACCGAGCACAGGTGCTGACAGCGGCTAGGGCGATGCGCGGACTTCTCTACGCCATACCGCGCGAGACCGTCGTCGACTTCTGATCGTTCCTTGGCGAGGCGGGCACGGGCACTGGCGCTGATCCACGCAAGGGTTGGGACCTAGCATTGTCCCTGCTTGCTGCAGAGACACACGCCACCCGTACCACGCACATTCGTGCCTTTCACTCCCTTTGTCAGGGGCCTGCCAAGCCTGCAGCCGACTACTAGTGACACGTCATGCGCATTTACACGCGCCTTGGGACCTCAGGAGGTACACAGTTGTGGGAGCTCCGCACGATCATGCTCGGGGTTTGCCTTGAGCACATAGACATCTTCACGAGATACAGTGACACCGTGCTCGAGCCCTTTTCGGCTTCACTACAGCTTCTTCCCTGGGCGCACTAGCTCTTCCTCCAGGTGACTGCCGCACGTGAGGCAGCTGTGGCTCATCAGGAGACCTCCATTGCTGCCGCAGTCATTGCATCACCACCGACGCCCCTCCTGCAGACTCCTTTTCCATCCTCTGTCACGTCCTCCTCTTCCCCTTCCACCTTAATTTTACCGACTCAGACACAGGGTATCGCGGTAGCAGCACAGGGGAAGAAGGGGCGACGGAGGCGTGGCTCGAGCCAGCAGCAGTCGCAGTAGCAGCCGTCATCAGGCAGTAGCAGTAGACGCTCCATTCATTGCTACAACTATGGAGGCGCCCATCGCTACACCGAGTGCCAGCAGCCGCTCGACTGGGCACAGATTACTCGCGGGCTCCAGGTTGCACACGCACTATGGTCTACGTCGAGCAGTACATCCTCCGGGCGCGCGGCGACCACGACCGCAGTAGTTCCCGCCTCACCACCGACGACCGGCGGCGACCCAGACCCACGTGACCGCACCATCGCCGAGCTGCGACACCTTCTGGCGCTTCACTTTCAGGGAGGTGCGAGTGTGTTGTCACAACCGGGTGGTTCATAGAGTGTCTGATTGTCTGTTCTTGTGGCTCGGGGTGACTCGTGGAGGGGGGCACAGTCGGCATGTGATCACGATGAGCCTGACTGTACGGATTGGATTCATGAGTCTCACCTTTTGTGCCCTTCGTCGTTCCTCTCCACTTGCTGCCCAGCGTCCATCTGAGGCCGAGTGTTCCATTGCCCGTTGTACAGTGACGTCTTCTAGTCGTGATTCTAGTGGCACTTGGATCATCGACTCCGATGCCACTCATCACATGACATGTCGTCGTAGTGATTTCGTTGTTCTCGGCCCTGTTGCATCTGTTCGTTCCGTCCGCACAGGCTCTGCTCAGTCCTTGCCAGTCCAGGGTGTTGGGATCGTATGTTTTGATGGTCCGTCTGGCCCCCTGTATCTCTCCAAGGTGCTATTTGTGCCTGATCTTGAGCTCAGTTTGCTTTCTGTACGTGCTTGCACACTGATGGGACTCTCTGTGAAGCACACTACAGAGTCCGCGACTGTGACTTCCATTGACACTCGTAGTGTTGTTCTTCGTGCCTCTGATGTAGATGACCTGTACCGTGTCTCTCGGACTTCTGCTCCTTGCTCCCCCTCCTCTTCTGCTCGTGTTTTTGTCGCTGGTGTTCTGTCTCCTGAGCACCAACGATTGCTTCATCACCACCTATGTCATGTGGGCTCCGACACTGTGTCGAAGCTCATTCGGACACAGCTCGTTCTCGGTCTTGACGCGACTTCTTTCGAGAAGCCGCCCAAGACCGACTGTCTCTTCTCTGCTCAGGGTAAGATGTATCGTTGCACTTATCCTGACTCCCGTTCACGCGCACTCCGCCCTCTCGAGTTAGTTCATTCGGACCTTCTTGGTCCCCTACCTGTCGAGTCTCTGTCCGATACGTCGTGACCGTGACTGATGACTTCACCCGGATGCGGTGGGTCTACAGCCTGCGCCAGAAGAGTGACGCCGCTCTTGCGGTTTGCCTCTGGCTAGTGATGGCTGAGCGTCACTCCCGCCACGCACTGCACACCTTCCGCTCGGATCGCGGTGGCGAGTTCCTTGGCGAGATGGACAGCTTCTTCGCCGAGCACGGGATTTTTCACCACGTCTCCACTCTTGCTACTTCTCGGCAGAACGGTGTTTCTGAGCGCTGGAACCGCACCATGAAGGATGCGGTTCGCGCTATGCGGTCTGAGTGCGGTCTTCTGGAGTCCTTCGCTTTTGAAGGCTTCGCCTACATGACTTGGATCTGGAATCGTCTCCCGCACGGTCCTCTTCGGGACCACGTCACATAGTATGAGCTCTGGTTTGGCCACCGTGCTGACTTGCGCCTCGCTCGCGTCTGGGGATCCTTGGCCTCTGTGTGGTACACTGACGACCAGCATGGGTCCAAGGACTCACCGCAAGCTCGCTTGTGTGCCTTCGTCGGCATCTCCCCGCGGTTGAAGGCATGGAGTTTTTGGGACCATGCTTGTCGTTGCATTGTTGAGTCTCGCGGCGCGCTCTTCTTTGAGTCCCTCACTTACCGTGATCTGACTTCGATCACGTCGCTGTCCGTCACACACGTTCCTACTTGTGAGGTTTCTCGACGGATGGGGGAGTTTGCACCGGCGAGCACCACTCGCCAGGCTTATGTGTCCGTTCGGGCCCCCTCCACTTCTCCGGCTCTTGATGACCCGGCAATCATCGCTGTCAGTCCAGAGATCTCTCCAGCACTGCCGGCTTCTACTCCTGTCCCCTCGCACCCCACAGGTACCCATGATTCTGTACCTGTGCGTACTCCTGTGACCGTACCCGTGTCCGCCGGCAGTCCTGCCTCTGTGCGTGGACCTGCCTCACCTGATCGTACTATCACACCGAGTCCCGTCTCGCCCAAACCCGCATCTCCTCGCACGGCATCACCAGCTCCCTTGCATCAGCCTTCCCCAGCTGCGATTGTGCCCGTTCCAAAGCCTGAGGTGCGCCCCTCGAGCCCAGGTTACTCCCGTGAGCCCGGCGGTCGTCTTCGACCATTGGACTCCGGAGCTCAGCAAGTGTCTCGTCCCGCACCCAGGCGCTCCGCTCGCAACACTGCGAGTGGTGATCCCGGCACAAAGGCCCTAGGCCTGAGTGTCCGCACTGAGCACACAAAGGTACATCCAGCGTGTCCCATAGGGCACGACCTCGTCACTGGCGAGTTTCATGTCGCGTGTGATGCAGCAGCCGATCTTGAGGTCGTCAGACCTAGCACTAAGGCGTGCGCTCTTGCCACGCGGAGCTCTCCCTCTATGGCTCCTGACCCGGGCACACTGAGGGAAGCTCTTTCATCAAAGGATGCTGACGCTTGGTGTGCTGCCTGCGAGGATGAGCTTCGGGCCATCCGAGAGCACGGAGTTTACGAGCTAGTTGACCTTCCACCTGGGAGGACGGCCATTCAAGTCAAGTGGGTCTTGCGCAAGAAAGTGAAGCCAGATGGCTCACTGGAACGCCACAAGGCTCGCCTGGTCGTCAAGGGGTACTCTCAGATCGAGGGTATCAATTACACTGACACCTTTGCCCCTGTCGGCCACATGACCTCAGCTCGAGCTCTGTTTGGTGTAGTGGCTCAACATGACTGGGAACCGCACCAGATGGATGTGAACAATGTGTTCCTCCATGGCTCACTGGGTGAGGAGATTTATGTGGCTCAGCCACCAGGCATTGAGGAGATTTACGTGGCTCAGCCACCAGACAAAACAGTGGCAAAAACGCAGTTTTGGCCATAATTCCGAGCAGACGCGTAGGAACGACGAACCGTTCGAACCAGAACGGCCGCACCGACGAGATCCACGTCGTGATAGGCTGCACGCCTACGTGCTGTGACACAGGACGAATCTAAAAATACGGAAGTCTTGTGGACGCCCGTCGCCGCCGGCCGCCAGCCTTCTGCCACCGTCGCCAGTCTTAGGGATCTGCACGTGAATGGACATGAGCCGAGGGGTCACCATAAGCTGTGTACGACACACACACAACAACACTCCCCCATGACCGGAGGGTGAAACACGTCCATGCACATGCATACACTAACGCTATACAGAGCAGAAAACGCACAGTCGCTGCAGGCAGCAGGAACAGCACATGCAAAGTGGCACATGAGGAATCAACCTGCAACAGGGATGGGGCAGAGTCCAACTGAACGAGTGGCCGCATGAAACTTCGAACGACCCAGAGCCTTGGTTAGAAAATCCGCGCACTGCCTGTCAGTGCTCACGTGGATGACTCGGATCTCACCACGATCAACCAGATCACGCACGAAGTGGTGCTCGACATTGATGTGCTTCGTGCATGCATGGAACACACCCGAGTTCTTGGCGATGGCCTCCCCGCTCATGTTGTCACATTGGAGGACCACGGGGGGAATGGACTAACGCAGTTCACGCAACAGACGGACGAGCCAGACACATTCCGCTGCACCGGCGCCTAGGGCAACATACTCTGCCTGAGTAGTGCTGCGTGCGATGCAGCCCTGCTTCCCACTTCGCCAAGACACTACAGTGCCTCCAATGAGAAAGATGTAGCCGGTGCGGCTCTTGCCATATGGACTCCACGCCCAGTCACTGTCTGTGTACCCATCAAGCACAACTGACACGTGCTCGCGAAAGCACAGGCCGAAACGTGCGGTAGACAAAATGTAGTGCACACACCGGACTGCAGCCTCCAGTGTTCACTGGCGCGGAGCCTGCAAGAAGTGGGCGAGCAGGTTGACAGTGAAGGCAATGTCAGGCCGTATCGTAGTGGCCAAGTACATGAGCGAGTCGATACCTCGCAGGTACAGGGTCACACCAACTGGCTCCCCTAGGTCAGCTGGGTCATCCACCTTCAGGGTGGCCTGCCCTTCTGGGGTCATGGGCGTGGAGGCCATGCGGACGGCAACGAGGAGGTCGGCAAAGCGCTCCCCCACAGTCTCTGCATAGCATCCCTAATGGACACGGAATGTGCGACGGATACGGTCACGCACAATCTCCATCCCCAAACAGATAGAGGCCTCACCAAGATCTTTCATCTTGTAGGCCGAGGAGAGAACGGCCTTGGCAGCGTTCACTGCTCCGAGGTCGGGCGAGGTGATCAGAAGATCGTCCACATAGACGAGGATGGCAGCGAGCAGTGCTGGGGACTGTGAGGTGGACAAGGATGGGTGAGCATCACTCTGAACGTACCCAGTGCGTCTCAGCGTGCTGGTGATCTCCCGCTTCCAGCAGCGAGGTGACTGTTTTATGCCGTACAAGGCCTTCTGCAGCCGGTACACGCGACCGGTACCATCCTCGAAGCTGGGTGGCTGGACCATGTAGATCTCCTCCTCAAGATCCCCATTCAGGAAAGCGTTGTTGACATCCATTTGATGGAGTTCCCAGTCGTGTTCTGCCACCTGGCTCAGCAGCGTGAGCGTAGTCGTCATCCGCCCAACAGGAGCAAAGGTCTCGGTGTAGTGCGTCCACGCCAGGGACCTGAGAGAAGCCCTTTGTTGTCAAGCGCGCTTTGTAGCGCTCCACAGTGCCGTCTGGCTTGAGCTTCTTGCGTAGAACCCACTTGGCCTTGATGGCCTTGCGGTTCTTTGGCAAGTCCACCAGCTCAAAGACGTCGTGCTCTCGGATGGCATCAAGCTTAGCCTCGCAGGCAGTGCGCCACTGTTCAGCGTCGGAGCTGACAAGGCCTCAGGCAGACTGGTGGGATCGGGAGACAGCACTGGTGCATTGCGTGTAGCCAGGGCATAAGCCGCAGAGGGACGGTCAACCGTCACCATGGACTCATCAGCGTCACGAGCAAGACCGTGCTCATGAGCAAGTAGTTTCATACTAGTGGCACAGCCAGGGTGAACCTCAGCAAGGCCGTGAGCACTCAGGCCGAGGGCCTTCGTGCCCGGGTCACCGCTGACAACGCTGCGCGTGGGGCGAGGATGGAGACGTCCGTCGGGTGCCCGTGAGTAGGGGTCCGACGGGACAGGAGCAGTGGGCGCTACCGACTCACCTGCCGGTGTGGTCCGCACGGCAGGCGGACCACTAGAGGCTGGTGTAGCCTCAGCAGCTTGGGACGGCCCAACTGTAGACGCAGGTCCGTCCGCGCCCGGCAGCTGCGACAGCTCAGAGTTAAACACGGACGCGGACGCAGGATCAGGCAGGTCCTCTGACGCGGAAGCAGACAAAGACGCAGGATCAGGCAGGTCCTCAGACTTGGAAGCAGACGCAGACGCAGGATCAGGCAGGTCCTCAGAGGCGGAAGCAGACTCAGACGCAGACACGGGCGATGGCGGAGAGTCGGGGGCGGAGGAGCGAGTCGCGAATGGGACGGGGTTGGAGATGCCGGCGGGCACAACCTCTGGGGACAGTCCCTAGGGTGTTGGCAACGGAGTGACCGGACCGAGCGGGGGCACTTTGCCAACTGTGACAGGATCCTCCCCCACACTACGGGGTCCGGCACACCCAGGGGCATGAGCAGCACGCAGAGCGTGAATGCGAGCAAGGTCACAAAAAGCGAGATGCTCGAAGAAGAGAGCGTCACGAGACTCCACAATGCGGCAGCGCTCAGGGTCCCAGAACCGCCAGGCCTTTGACCGCGGGGCAACGCCGACGAAGGCGCAGATGCGGTCCCGTGGAGAAAGCTTCCCCCCTTGCTGCTCCGGTGTGAACCAGACGCAGGCAAGGGAGTCCCACACACGGGCCAGTCGCAGTTCCACGCGACGCCCGTACCACAGCTCGTAGGGCGTGCGGTGACCTGGGAGGGGGCCGTGGGGAATTTGGTTCCACACCCAGGTCATGTACACCATGCCCTCGAAGGCAAAGGCCTTAGGCATGGCGCTGTCGAAACGTATGGCGCGGACCGCATCTTCCATGGTGTGGTTCCAGCGCTCTGAGACACTGTTCTGCTGGGGGGTGGATGGAGCGGAGAGGTTGTGGAAGACACCAAGCTCAGTGAAGGAGCGGGCCATGTCACCAAGGTACTCGCCGCCGCAGTCAGAGAAAAACGTCTGAAGGCGATGGGAGGACCGGCGCTCGGCCATGACCAGCCAAATGGGGACGACAATGGTGGCATTACTCTTCTGACATAGACTGTAGACCCAGTGCATGCGCGTGAAATCATCTGTCAACGTCAAGACGTAGCGGCCGCGGTCCTCCTGAAACTCGACAGGGAGCGGACCCATGAGGTCGGAGTGGACAAGCTCCAAGGGCCGACGAGCCCTGGAGACGGACACAAGGTAGGTGGACCAGTGCATTTTGCCTTCAGCACACGACAGGCAATCGGTCGTGGGCGGCGTCTCGAAGGACGCTGTTTCAAGACCGAGAGCAGGCTGAGTGCGGATCAGCCTGTCGACAGCACCCAGGTGCACATGACAAAGACGTCGATGCAAGAGACGGTGGTGCTCGGGGGACAGGGCACCAGCAACGAAGACACGAGCAGTGGAAGAAGGAGGCAATGGGGGGCACTCGTAGAGGACCCAGAGATGTGATACAGATCATCGATGACCGTCCTACTGAGGACGGTCTCCTTGGTGTCGTGCACATAGATGCAAGCATCGGCAGCTGTGTGCGTGACACCTAGGCCCATTTTGGTGCAAGCAAGAACAGAAAGCAGGCTGTGTTCCAGGTCAGGGACAAAAAGGACGTCGGAGATGTATACGGGACTAGCAGGCACGGTGAACTGCACAACCCCAACACCCTGGACAGGGACCTCATGGCCAGCTGTAGTGCGGACAGAGCGAACAACGCCAATGGGATGCAAGATGAAAAAGGCGTCACGACGACATGTCATGTGATGGGTGGCACCAGAGTCCACGACCCAGGTGGCATCTGCGACACGGGTACAAGGGGCAACGTGGCACTCGGTGACTGAACAGGGCACGGCAACGGGACGCTCGGCAGGTGACGTGGCAAGAAGAATGGCGGTGCGTACATGAGACGCATGCAACCAGGACACGTCATTAGGTCCATCACGCGCACACGATCGGGCATGGGGACCACCACAGGTATCATCACGCAACGACACAGACAGGCCACAAGCTGTGGAACCCCTCGGCTCAGTCAACCCACTCGCACCTCCCTGAGATGAGCGTAGGGCGAGAAGTTGGTGTAGCTCGGCGATCATCCTGTCCCGGTTGGCGAGTGCCTGATCGCGAGGGTCGGCGGGAGAGGCCGCTGTGGCATCAGGCTGCCCTGGGGCGGCTGCAGTGGTGGCGGCAGAGCGGGCGGTCGCACCGGATGTCTAGCGCATGTGCGCCTCGTGCAGCTGCTGCAGCCCGCGTGTGACTTTCACCCAGTCCAATGGGCGGCCCGTCAAGCGTCTGCACTCGGGCTAGCAATGGTCGCCTCCGCAGTTGAAGCACACAAAGCGGCGGCTCGTCGCACTCCCGGAGCCGCTGCTACCACTGCTGCTGCTGCTGCCGCCGCTGCTGCTGCTGCTAGAGCGGTTGACATTGCTGGTGCTGGTGCCACTGCTTGTCCCGCCGCTCGAGCCACCACCTGACGATTTGCGGCCCTTCTTCCCCTGAGCTGGAGCCGCTGTTGCTGTAGACGACGAAGAAGGGGATGCGGTGGCAACTGCAGATGCAGCTGAAGGGGTGCTACGGCGAGCGCGAGGTCGCAGGCATGGACGCCGCGACCTCGAGGAAGTGGAGGGTGGTCCAGCGCAGCAGGGTCCCGTCGCTCGCCATGTCGCGAAGCAGAGTCTGGTTGAAGTTGCTGAAGACGCACGCATAATCGGGGTGGATGCCATAGAGGATGATCTTGAGGGCGGAGTACTACATAGGGGCATCGTCTCCCAGGTCCTCGTACAGCTGGATCGCCCGGCGCCAGTAGTCGGCTGCAGACTCCTGAGCAGTCTGGCAGAGGGAGTTGAAGTCGGTGAGGTGCTCAGACGTCAGAGCCAAGGTGGCACCCTCAAACAGAGTGACAGCCAGCGCCCACGCTATACAGGGATTAGCTCCCGAGCCGGTCAGCGAATCACAAAGGAACCGACTGAAGTCCTTGGTGAAGTCCGGGGCGGCCTTCATCAGGCCAGAAGCGGCACGGACCGCCATCTGTGTCTGGACGGGGTCAGACGCCTGGTAAGGAGTGAGGTAGTAGGCGAGGACTCCCTCGCTCATGGCCCACATGCGGAAGCGTGGTTCCTGGGACTTGAAGTCGTTCCCACTCCGGAAGACGGGTGGGTCCGACTCAAACCACTTGGGTGGCTTGACCGTCAGCAGGGCGACGGCTGAAGCCACTGCGGGGCCGGGCATAGAGGAGGCAACCCCCTTACCCAGGCGGGCCCGTACAGCCAGCTCCTCAAAGCTTAGAGGGCGGCGAGATGAGCTCAGGACAGCGTCGGTGTTGGAGCTCGTACCCTGCAGGGCAGTATTGGCCTCACGCGCTCGGCGGCGCGCCTCCAGGCGGATGAGGCGCGCTCGCAGTAGCTCTACATCGCCCTCCTCGCCAGAGTCGTAGAGGGTCTCCGCAGCCTCATCTGCATTGTCGCCTTGGGCGAGGTGATCCTTGCTTAGGTCTGTGGACGGGTGCTATTGTTGATGCTGGGCCTGCTGTTGTTGAGACAGTAGGCCCCTGATCAGGTCCTGTAGCTCAGCGACCTGCTTCGTCAAGGTGTCGCGGCTCTCTGCCTGTAGGTCAGCCAATGCGCGTACTTGGCGCGCCAATTTCGTTGGCCTCGGCGGCCATTGCTGCTGCTGGTATTGCGGCGGCTGTTGCTGTCGCTGCTGCTGCTGCTGGTGTAGTGGCTGCTGCTGCTGCTGCTGCTGCTGCTGCTGCTGCTGTTGTTGCTGCCGCTGTGGTGATGATGGCGGTGGCCGACGTTGGCCGCTGACGGTGCTGCCCTTGGCATCTCCGTCGGTAGTGGCGCCGGAGGGGTAAGCTTCGGCATGGCGGCCGGTCCCCTCCCCTCCTTTTTTTTGTGTTGTGGCGGAATTCCTCACCGCGTAACCTCACCTCCGCGAAACGCCTCCGTGGAACTCCTCCACGTACCCCCTCCGCGGTATACCTCACCGCGGAAGATCACCGCGGAGTGCCGCGGATCGGCTCGGGTTGGACGCGATCGCGGTGGCGCGGAATGCGGCGAGGTGCCGCAAACAGCCACCGCGGTCGCGCAGGTGTGGAACGCAGCGGGGTACCGCGAGCTGCGGGGTCAGCGTGGTCAGCGCTTTCCGCAAGCGCCGCGGAGCGGTCGCGTCTGGCGACCGTGGATGTGCCGCGGAACTGCAGCGGACTCGCGACCGCGGAGCAACGGCGAGCAGCGCCGGCGTGTTCCGGAATCGCCGCGGGGGTGCTGCGCCGGAACTTCGCAGATCCGCGGAACACCGCGGATCTGCCGCGGCACCGTCACCGCGAGGTGACGGACTTCGGAACGCCGAGTGCCACCGCGGCACCGTACGTGCGTTCCGATGCGGCCGCGCAGTTGCCGCGTCCGCCGCGGAGGCCTTGTCACCGCGGAGCACCGCGGATATTGCGCAGAACGGCTGCAGCTGTCGCGGAACGACCGCGGAACGACTGCGGAGTTCTTAAAAAAACGGTCGGAGTGGTGGTGGACCCTCCCAGGACCTCCCGCCGAGGCAGTGGGCACTACTGCTGCTGCTACTCAAGGCAACGACTGCGGTTGCTCACAACTACTGCGGTTGCTGCACCTCTGCTACGCAGCTGTGCGAGCACTGGCTCGCCACTCTCATACCATGAGGGACAGCTTCCTAGCACTGTTGTCGCTCGTGTGGCAGTACAAGCCAGCCTGCTAACTCACTAACACACACAGGTGGAGGTGAGAACAGCAAGGAGTTGGCTAGGGACACAAACACAAGTGTCAGAAGCTGCAAATGTTGAAATATGCAGAGAGAGGTAACAACTGAGGTTTGGGCAACCTAATTAGTCTCACGGACCTAGTGCACACACACGCGGCGCACAAGGGCGATATTTTCTAGCAAGACAAAACAGTGGGAAAAACGCAGTTTTTGCCATAATTCCCTGCAGACACGTCAGAATGACGAGCCGTTCGAACCAGAACGGCCACACCGACGAGATCTACGTCGTGATAGGCTGCATGCCTACGTGCTGTGACACAGCATGAATCTAAAAATACGGAAGTCTTGTGGGCGCCCGTCGCCGCCGGTCGCCAGCCTTCTGCCACCAGCGCCGGTCTCAGGGATCTGCACGTGAATGGACATGAGCCGAGGGGTCACCGTAAGCTGTGTACGACACACACAACAACACTTGGTGACCATTCGTTCTGTTGGACTTCGCCCCTTGCCTGAGAGTGGTTGAGTGTGGGGTGTGACTGTGTTCGTGCCACATTTGTCGTCGCACCAGTTGATGTACTCGTCTCAGTACTGCACGCGTATGGGCATGCGTACCATCGGGTCATGGGGGAGTGTTCTGATTCGTGACGTTCCTGTCGACCTGTACAGTTTACTGTGACCACTCGGCCGTGTCCATACTCGTGCAGATCCCTGATGCGGACCCTGGTGGCACCGGTGCGTCATGTGGTGGCGGACTACCAGCCTGGAGCTGACCGACGACCGTTCCAGAGCTCTGGACGCTACCCGGGACCTCCTGCAGTTTTTCTACAGCACACACGAGTTTATCGGTGGACTGGTCGTGGGCCTGATTTGCATCTTTTTGCATTATGTGTCCATCGTTTGATGCCGGATGCATTCATGTGACCAGTTGTAGCGTCCGGCTTTTGATCCTGCACGTCTAGGTTCACACGGCGTAGCGTTCTGACATGTGTGCGGAGAGTTACGGCCAAAAGAGTGGTTTTGGGCCGGTTTTAGGACAGATCTTGCACTGCCGCGTGGGACACCCGCCGTGCGCCGCGGCAGGTACTTATGCCATGGACCTGTCATTTGTCATTTCTCTCTGCAAATGCTATTGAAGCATTCTGGCACTTTGCCTTGTGTCTCCAAACCAGACCCTTGCTGGTGCGTGCACGACTTGTGACTGTCGCCACCGTCTGACCTGGCATTGACGCCTAGTCAGTGGCTGTGTCGTTAGGAAGCTTCCACGCATCTTCTCATTTACACGTCCCTCTAGCTTAACCCTTGTTTCTTGCACCAGCTTGCTTGCCAGTGCGCCTAAACAATGTCGCCACGGAAAAGAAGCTTCCCAGCAGATTCTTAGGAGGGGCCCACCTAGGAAGACGGGTTTTATACCACGATGAGTGGTTGCCCTCGGTATACATTGATAGGTAACAATCAGGCTCAACCCCCAAATGGCAACTTGATCTTGGTGTGCATTAGGCACGAGAGTCACGCTCACCCGATTGTGGTTTACATTCTCCCCTAGATCTTACTTGCAATGGCATCTGTTATTATCCTATGTGCTACAAGTTTTCAGCCATAGCATGGCTTGTGGGGATTTTAACACACTGTCATATCCCGTATCCATGCTCTATGTGATTTAAGGGAAGAACTGCTGCAGAGTGCTTGAGGACCACTACCCACACTCAGTTCTGTACATCATCTTTCTAAAGCCTGTGTTCCAAGTTGCAGTTCTTCAGTTCAGGCCAATCAAAACTCAATCATGCCACTTTGCCCCCACTTTCCTCCCAGGCTTCCCACTTGAGGAATCTTGGAATTTTTCCTCACCCTGCCCCCCAAATATTCTGAGTCTCCACCGCATTGCTTTTGGCCACCTTTCTTCTCCCGAGTCATCACCACCATTGTAAATTCCCACCTTACCCTTTGTATTTGCAGCATCATCTTGCTGTAACACAGATTTTTTGGTCCCATCAGCATCAAGTCTTCTCTGCGAATACATTCAGCCTTGCACAAGGACCATCACCCACTCCAGAAACTGAGCAGGGGTCAACCATTGTCATGCAACAGCGACCAAAAGATCTGAGTTGTCCTAGCACTGCTAAAGATCAGTCCTCCATGCAGGATGAAAAGGTCTTCCCTCATCACATCAATGACTTCACTCAAGCCTAGCCTATCAAACATGGCGGATCATCCCCTAGCGGGCTTGCTTGGTGATAGTTACTTCGTGCACCAGTGTGTCCGCCACTCACCGTCCGACCAAGGACAAAAAAAATTGGCCATGTGACGAAAGCTCCGTAGCATCTCTCTCCCCCCCACCCCCGCACCCAAAACCCACCCTCCAAAACATGCCTAGGTGCAGCAGCAACGCGCACACGCAATACCTTTGAGTGCCTGTGACCTTTTCATAGAGCAGCCAGGAGCAACACATGCGCCAGCCCGGCACATTCAGTCCCATTCTTCACAACCAAGTGCTGACGACTCGACCAGCCCAAAACGTCAATACCCACTTCCATAACCCCCACTGCCGCCAGAATATGAATTCTGGCCATATGTGTCGCCGTAGCCGCCGCCACCACCACCGCTGCCTCCGTAACCCCCTCCGCTAGAACCACCATAACGCCCACCATAGCTGCCTCCACCACCACCATAGCCACCGCCGTATTCACCACCGCCGTACCCACCGCCACCTCCTGAGCGATACCCGCCCCCACCGCCATACCCGCCGCCGCCGTACCCGCCCGCACCGCCCTGGGGGCATTCCCTCGCAATATGGCCTTCCTCGCCACAGCGGTAGCATGCTCGTCCGCCTCCCCGGCCGCCAAAGCTGCCACCGCCACCGCGTTGGTTAGGGCACTCGCGAGAGAAATGGCCCACCTGCAGCCCGGCCAAGGGACGAGTTCATGATGGAAAGCGATGGTGGGGTGGGGAAGTGAATACAGAGGGTGGGTGAGATGTGAAGGGAGGGCAAGAGGATGCAGAGAGAAGTCCACTGGAGGACGGGAGTGAAGGGAAGAGAGAGGGGTGAAGAGCAGGAAAGGAGAAGCCAAAAGATGCAAAAGGAGAGACGAGAGGAAGGCATGACAGGAAGAAGGCGATGGATGACGAAACGATAGTAGGGCAGAAGGCGAAGAGGGAGGAGGAGGAGGAGGAAGAGGAGGAGAACGAGGAGGACGAGGAGGACGAGGAGGACGAGGACGAGGAGGACGAGGACGAGGAGGACAAGGACGAGGAGGACGAGGACGAGGAGGAGGAGGACGACGACGACGACAACGACGACGAGGACGAGGACGAGGACGAGGAGGAAGACGACGAAGACGAGGAGGACAACAAGGAGGACAAGGACGAGGTGGAGGAGGAGGAGGACGAGGAGGACGAGGAGGAGGAGGAGGAGGAGGAGGAGGACGACGACGACGACGACGGCGACGACGACGACGACGGCGACGACGACGACGACGGCGACGACGACGACGACGGCGACGACGACGACGACGGCGACGACGACGACGACGGCGACGACGACGACGACGGCGACGACGACGACGACGGCGACGACGACGACGACGGCGACGACGACGACGACGGCGACGACGACGACGACGGCGACGACGACGACGACGGCGACGACGACGACGACGGCGACGACGACGACGACGGCGACGACGACGACGACGGCGACGACGACGACGACGGCGACGACGACGACGACGGCGACGACGACGACGACGGCGACGACGACGACGACGGCGACGACGACGACGACGGCGACGACGACGACGACGGCGACGACGACGACGACGGCGACGACGACGACGACGGCGACGACGACGACGACGGCGACGACGACGACGACGGCGACGACGACGACGACGGCGACGACGACGACGACGGCGACGACGACGACGACGGCGACGACGACGACGACGGCGACGACGACGACGACGGCGACGACGACGACGACGGCGACGACGACGACGACGGCGACGACGACGACGACGGCGACGACGACGACGACGGCGACGACGACGACGACGGCGACGACGACGACGACGGCGACGACGACGACGACGGCGACGACGACGACGACGGCGACGACGACGACGACGGCGACGACGACGACGACGGCGACGACGACGACGACGGCGACGACGACGACGACGGCGACGACGACGACGACGGCGACGACGACGACGACGGCGACGACGACGACGACGGCGACGACGACGACGACGGCGACGACGACGACGACGGCGACGACGACGACGACGGCGACGACGACGACGACGGCGACGACGACGACGACGGCGACGACGACGACGACGGCGACGACGACGACGACGGCGACGACGACGACGACGGCGACGACGACGACGACGAGGACGAGGACGAGGAGGAGGAGGAGGAGGAGGAGGAGGAGGAGGAGGAGGAGGACAAGGACGAGGACGAGGAGGACAGCAACAACGATGACAACGACATCGACGACGACGACGCCGACGCCGACGCCGCCGAGGACGGGGACGGGGACGACGACGACGAGGACGACGACGACGAGGACGACGACGACGACGACGACGACGAGGACGACGACGACGACGACGACGACGACGACGACGACGACGACGACGACGACGACGACGACGACGATGGCGGCGGCGGCGGAGGCGGCGGCGGCGGCAACGGGGACGACGGCAGCGGCAGCGACGAGGAAGACGGCGGCGGCGGCGACCACGACAGCGACGGCAACGACGACTACGACGACGACGACGACGAGGAGGAAGACGAGGAAGATGAGGAAGACGAGGAGGAAGAGGCCGAGGAGGACCAGGGCGAAGAGGAGGAGGAGGAGGAGGAGGAGGAGGAGGAGGAGGAGGAGGAGGAG